>JAQJVL010001735.1:0-150840 GCA_035578905.1 Stictocephala bisonia | reverse complement strand
AGACCTGCTGGCCTTGCCGAGGAGCCTTCTGGTTCTCCTTCGATGGTCCTCTAATTCTCGGGTCCATCTCCGGCTTCGAGCATCCCTTTGTGTCAAAGGGCAGTTATTCTCATAAGAGGTGATTACAGCCTCCTTTAGGAGTGCCGCCCTCTCCTCTAGATCCTGCCCAGATCGAATCTGGCCTTTAGGAATTAGATCCAGTCTGTCAGACAGTTCCACCGAATAGGAGGCCTAGTCTGTCAGTCTGGGATTCCTGTACACCCTCTTTGTTGTCTGGCCCTCAAGCACAAAGCAGATGTGTCTGTGGTCCGACAACGAGGGTTCCTGCGAAACTTCCCAGTCCCCCATGTCCTGAAACATTGAGGCTGAGGCCATAGTTATGTCTATAACCTCCCTCCTAATGATGTTCAAAAAGGTTGGGAGATTACCCTTATTTAGTACCAAAAGATCGGTACCTCCCAGATATTCTGCAAGAGCAAGGCCCCTCTCGTTCGTGTCACTGCTTCCCCAAACCTCATTGTGAGAGTTGGAGTCACAGCCGACCACTAGCTCAAGGTTCCCGCTCCGGCAGTAATCCACCAACGCCACCATCTCTCTTGATGGTGGGAGGGTCGTCCTATCGTATGGGAGGTATACTGATGCTACCACCAGTTTCCTCCTTACGCCGTTAGCCTCTTGCAGTTTAATGATCACTGCAACCACGTCTCCTCCACAGAATTCCAGTATGAGCCAACTATCCACGCCTGCAACCAAAATGGCCTGTACTTGCTAGGTACCTACCGCTCTCCAGGAGGACAGGCCAGACAGGTACAGTGTTTCTAACCCACCCGCCTACCCATACAAGCACAGTGTTACTGACACACCCGTCCACCCATACAAGCACGGTGTTACTGACCCACCTGCCCACCCATACAAGCTCGGTGCCTTCCGGCCTACTAGCTATTGTTTGTCTGGGGACTGAGAACACCCCCTTACGAAATTGTACAAACCCCATAAAATATAATGACGCCCTCCATGGGTTGTAACCACTGTTTTAGACTAGTAAGCTGCTAAGATAATATGCAGACCCTTCCGGCCTTTTCATAATGCAATTGTTATTAAGAGGCATGGGTACACCCTCTTAGGACATTGTCAAAGAGTCCTTCACTTAGCTTCGCCTACTTATGGTGGGATGTAAAACAAAAAAAAAACTGACTACCACAACTAGTGCAGTTCTGAGTTTAAAAAAAAGAGCTACTGCAGCAAATGGCCTTGGCCAAAGCTGCGTTTGACAACAGGTGCCAACAAACCCCAGAGCATCAGTGAGTAAGTGAGTGCTTCAAGTGTAACAAATGGGTTTGCCCGGAACTATTGAAAAATAATTGAAATATTTGTTTTGAGTAACTTAGTAAGAAGTGAGTAAATTGTGGTAAGAAGTGTTCTTAATTAAAACAAAAATTATTTTCTGTTCTTGGCATTTTTCTATGTCTAAGATACATATACATATGTATATGTATCTTATATACATATACATATGTCCAAAACTCATTACCTATTTAGCTTTTTATTACAATTACTTGATTAGAATTATTTAGTTTTTATTGCAATTTGAGCACTTTATGAAATAATTAAAACTTTTCACTTTTTCAAACATTTTAATGCAATTAATTACTGTACTACGAACAATTGAAATGTTATTTTTTTATATGTATTCATTAAAATAAAAGAACCATTGAAAGTTTGTCAAAATCTGTAATATACATATAATTAACCACTCGAAAGCCAAATATTTTGTAACATAATGTTAAAATGCAAAATAAATATGAAATACAGGGTAGATGACAATTGTCATCCACGCGACTACCGCAGTGTTGAGTTTTCATTACAGCGGCGGCCCTCAAAGCCCATTCCCTGTACTAATGCCGCTGAGTAAGCTGGTTGCTTGTTTTCTGTGTCTGACCCGAATTTTATACATTAATAGTTGGCAAACCTGATTGTAGGTCATCTCCAGTACACTAGAGTATCAGAGCTACGTCCTGGCTTCAACTAAAGGATCAATCATTTGAGCGAGCAGTTACCAGATTTGTCCCTACGATTGCAGTCATTGTGGAGGGACTAATTGGAAACGAGTTTATTCTTCGAGTATACCTGCCTAAGAGGTGAAATGAAGTATTCACCGATCAATCAATTGACGAGCGCAACAACGGTGGAGTAGAGCCCACTTCGTGAATCACCCTGTGGGCTATGAGTGGAAACTATAAAATTACCTACGGGACTTTCATATTTTTCAAAAACTCCCATAAATGCTGATTTCTTTAACCCAACTACTGGTGACTGTCCAATAAAGGACGGTCTATCACTGTCAACGCCTGGTGACCGTCCAATATTGGATGGTCAAACATCATTGTGAAAATTCGATTTTATATCTTAATGGCTACGTTTTTCGTAAAAACTAATCGATACCACTCGAAAGTCAGTTAAATTGTTATTGGTATCGATGATACTATTCACATGACAAGTAGATGGAGCAAAGAAGAATCCATTGTTTACTATTTCATTTCGCCGTTTCTTTGGTTGGCATCTGTCAGTAAACTGTTTATTTACATTATGGTCTGAAATACTTTATGCAATGTTTTATGAGAATTGTCAGTGAAATAACTGCGTTTCAAATATAGTTGAAGCATAATTACTGTAAATAAAGTGTTATTTTGTTCTTAGTGACATTGTTTAGAGAATTCTAATTTGACATATAGGCTTGTGGTGTTTTGTCAATTGTAAATAGTGTATAATTATTGAACATATATATTTTTTACACATATATATTTTAGACAATGTATAGGGGCTATTTAGAACGTTCTAGTGATATTAGAGAAATGTTACAAAATTAAGACAATGAAAGGAGACTTTAACAAGAGTAAGCATATATATGCCTTCTGGCATGAAGTCAGCTTAGCAAAGAGAGGTGATAAATCTCTAATGTTTAAAACCCTAACTGATTTTGTTAAAAAATTACGAAGTCTTCCACATTCTAGTGCAGTGGTGGAAAGAATTTTCTCTGCTACTAACAAAATGAAGAGAACAGACAGAAACAAACTGAACACCGAGTCACTGGAAGGTCTTTTACATTCCAAAAGATCACTTAAAGATGCAAACTGTTATGACTTCTAAATAGAAAAAAACCACTACAAAAAATTCAAAACAGAAATGTACGATTTCATAAAGCCATAGAATAATTAAATACTTACAGTTTATTTTCTTTAATGTGATAGACTTTCTTGTGTGTTATTGTTGTGTTTTCAAGTACATTGTGTATATAATTAGACTAAAACTTCAATAACAGACAATTATCAAGAAATTCCAGATGCTGAATCATATTCTAAAATATGGTGAGTACAGTATTAAATAATAGTTTTAATTTACAGTATTAAATAATAGCTAATTACGCCAACAGCGTGCGCCCCTTCTTGCATTAAATTCATGAATCTAGGGAATTTTGGAGCAATCTAGGGAAATTTAGACTGTTCATCTAGGGAAAAAACACCAAGCCAGGTTGGCAACGCTGTATGCAGCAGCATTAGACCAGGCTGTGTGTGTGTAGGCCCTTCCGACCTACTAGCTATTGTTTGTCTGGGGACTGAGAACTACCCCTTAGGAAATTGTACAAACCCAATAAAATATAATGACGCCCTCCATGGGTTGTAACCGCAGTTTTAGACTAGTAAGCTGCTAAGATAATATGCAGACCCTTCCGGCCTTTTCATAATGCAATTGTTATTAAGGGGCCTGTGTACACCCTCTTAGGACATTGTCAAAACTTCCTTCACCTTAGCTTCGCCCACTAATGGTTGGGATGTAAAACAAACAAACAAAATAACTGTGACTACCACGATTCGTGCAGTTCTGAGAGTTTAAAAAAAGAGCTACTGCAGCAAATGGCCTTGGCCAAAGTTGCATTTGACAACAGGTGCCAACAAACCTCAGAGCATCAGTGAGTGAATGAGTACACAAATGGGTTTTCCCGGAACTATTGAAAAATATTTGAAATATTTGTTTTGAATATCTTAGTAAGAAGTGGGTAAATTGTTGTAAGAAGTGTTCTTAATTTTAAAAAAATTTATTTTTTGATCTTGGTATTTTACTATGTCTCAGATATGTATGTCCAAAACTCATTACCTATTTAGCTTTTTATTACAATTACTTAATTACAATTATTTAGTTTTTATTGAAATTTGAGTACTTTATGAAATAATTAAAACTTTTCGCTTTTCAAACATTTTAATGCAATTAATTACGGTACTATGATGCAATTAATTACGGTACTATGAACAATTGAAATGATATTATTTTATATGTATTCATTAAAATAAAAGAACCATTGAAAGTTTGTCAAAATCTGTAATATACATTTAATTAACCACTCGAAAGCCAAATATTTTGTAACATAATGTTAAAATGCAAAATAAATATGAAATACAGGGTAGATGACAGTTGTCATCCACGCGACCACCGCAGTGTTAAGAGTTTTCATTACAGCGGCGGCCCTCAAAGCCCATTCCCCGTACAAATGCCGCTGAATAAGCTGGTTGCTTGTTTTCTTTGTCTGACCCGAATTTTATACATTAATAGTTCGCAAACCTGATTGTAGGTCACCTCCAGTACACTAGAGTATCAGAGCTACTTCCTGGCTTCCACTACAGGAACACATCATTTGAGCGAGCAGTCACCAGATATGTCCCTACGATTGCAGTCATCGTGGAGGGACTAATTGGAAACGAGTTTTTTCTTCGAGTATACCTGTCTAAGAGGTATAATGAAGTACTCACCGATCAATCAATTGACGAACGCAACAACGGTGGAGTAGAGCGGTTACAATTAAGATTATCGAGGTTTCAACAACGATATAGAAATTATTTAATCAATAAAAAACTTCTTGTTATTATATGCACAATTCTAAAAGTACACTCGAGTGCTGTGAATTAAAGTTTGCCCCTGGATCCGGGGGTAGAGCATATTTTATGCTGCTACAAACCCCTTGTCATCGGGATGTAGAGCATATTTTACGCTCCTATGATAAAATCAATAAAACATATGTTTATCATCAAGTAAGCCCAACAAACTTGATACCAATCGACGCAGAATTTTCTGTTCTATACATTTCAGATTTTTAATAATTTTAAACGCAGTTTTATAAACATAGGAATGTGCAACAACAAACTCCCGCTCAATTCCTCCCTGGAGGTCTGGAGGGGGTAAAATGGCCAATGTTTGTCGCACGACTGAATAACCAGAAGACGGAATAAGACGTACTAAATGTCAGTCTGCAGAGAATTAAATACTTTATCCCCCAAAACAAATTGCAAAGTTGTAGGTGATATAGGTGTTTTACCAAAAATGTTTTTGTATGCCCTTTTTTGCATGTTTCAAATTCTACGTAGAGTAGCCTTTCTCCATAACAAAAAATATGAAAATATGTTTTAGGGTACAATATAAATATTATTCCTGATCAACTTTTTATTCCCTATTTAAAGCTGATTTTTCCAATTTTTTTCATGTACGATTTGATTACCTACAATGATCATACTGTAACTTTTATGAAAACAAATATTTAAAAAACCTTGTAGTTTATCTAAAATATAACAACATATTATTATAGTGAATTAAATTCTAAACAATTTGGCTATCTTGGAATCATTTACAAAATTTTTTTAGTACCCCTAATTAGGATTCAATTTTATAATTTTCGTACAATATTTTCAATTTTTTTCCTTTTTTTCATTTTTTCCTTGATAATTATGTACTAAAATGGTATGTGAGTTTTGATAGTATTATGTGATTGTACAGTTCTTGAGAAGAAAAACAATATGCTAAAATGTACATTTGAAGTATATTTAGTATTTCTTAAGATTTTTACGAAAAAAAAGGCTTGCAAAGCGCCAGTAATGGCACTGGTATTTTGGGAGTTTACCATTATCGCCGATCTAGGGTGAAGTAAATGTATCTTGTCTTTTTCTTACAATTAAAAAAAAAGGGGGAGCCCTTTAACTACCAAGGTTATAAAGCACTATTTCACGTGGCGGTTGAGAATACAGTACTGCTCTTATGGACAAACACAGCGCTACTAGCTGGTGCAAAAATATAGAGCACTGTAGTCTGCCTACTGTCATACAGCATCCTCACAGTTTTGCTCGGATATAATATTACAGTATTTTTGTTTAAAAAAACACGTGTCTAAAATGTCTCATAAAATTGAATTAGATATTAAATAGTATACAAATCAAATATTGTTAGTGTAATGACTATATTTTATTGTAATGAATATATAATTATTATATTATCACTATAATTATTCTAATATTTCCTACACATATTGTATATATTTAATTTGTAATAATTATGGTCTTATATTCTACTTCTCTGAATCATCTAGTGATTTCAACACTGAACAGTCAACAAGTTGTTGACACAACTCATGGCTAGGAAGAGTACTGAAGATCAACATATTTGTAACAAATGATCTGTAAACAATTAAGCTCTGAATAAATACCACTGACAATTCCTTCAGTAGTTAGTTGTTGGACTACGGTAGTTGTCAAACAGTAGTTTCTCACTCACACTTCTATTTCATTACTAAATCTTTCTAAGTCATAACTATTACTAAATCTTTCTAAGTCTTTATTTCTAAATCTCTTCTAAATCTAATTACTATTTCAGAGCTTATTTGGTATATAATGCATATTTTGTGAATTATGTTATATTGAAGAATATAGTGGATTTTATAATGAAGTGAACTTTATAAATGCTTAATAACCTTTATTTGTTCATTTCCTTAAATGTAACACAAACTATTCAAACATATTACAAAGTCGGGACATTACATTAGTACAACATTTATTTAAAGAACAAATTTATAACTATAAAAATCTGAAGATTTTTCACATTTATGTTTGTTTATTCATTTACAAGAATGTGTTATTACTGATAAAAATATAAATATAGTAAAATATAAATTAATTATAAAGTATAATGCTGTAATGTCTACTTGAAGCAATCTAGTTTTAATTATCTTTTCCAAGACAAAAGAAATGAGTGTTTATTTATTGGCACAACCTATGTTTTGTACCTAAATTAACGAGTTTTGGTATTATTAATTGATTTAATAAAATTATGTTTGTATATAATAATTTATGGTAGTTTATTAGGCGTATTTTTAAAATAATATTTAAGAAATGTATGAATTGTGTCACAATTAATATATAATTAGTTGTAATAAAAATAAGCTTTCAAACAAATAAAATCCAGCTCAGTGTGTGTTTTATATTATCTCTAACCCATCAATAACTCAACTGAAAACAAGGCGGGCATGTGTGTGACTCCTGTGACTCATTTGGGACTTTCCCTCTTTTCATCTTTATCTGTTGATGCAAAAGAATAAACAAACACCCCTCAAGAAGAAATTACAAGCGTTCATGTTTGTTCATGTTTTTCAGAGTGTTTTGAAAAAGTTATCGAGTGAATTCAATAAATATAATTTTAGTGATTCAGTGTGGACTTTCACAATGGAAAAGAAAGCTAAAATAAAAATAACTAAAAGTGGTGAGGAAAACAGTGTTAAATGTATATAAGTATTTCGACAAGTGTGTGTATCTTCATGGATAGGCTTCCACGGTCGTCACTTCATGGATAGGCTTCCTCTAGATGAGATAGTTAAAATAATACAACATTTGCTACCAGAAGATTTAGCTAAAATTGCAGAATTGTGTCTTCGCTCTACATATTTTTATTTTGATGGCAGCTTTTATGAACAGATAGAAGGGACACCTATGGGGTCACCACTATCACCGGTTGTAGCTAACCTATTCATGGAAAACTTCGAAAGTAGAGCTCTGGACTCTGCAGATCTAAAACCCAAGTTATTTTTACGTTTTGTGGATGATACATTTGTTATTTGGCCTCATGGAAGACACGCTCTGGATCAATTTCACCAACACATAAATTCTATCAATCCTAAAATTCAGTTTACAATGGAAATTGAAGAAGACAGGAAATTACCTTTTCTCGATGTTTTAGTAATTAGGAAACCGGATGGAAGCTTAGGTCACACGGTATACAGAAAGAAAACTCACACAGATCTTTATCTACATGCGGAGTCTCATCATCATCCTCTACAGAAGACTACAGTTCTAAATACCTTAGCCAATCGCACATTTCACATTGCAGACTCAGAACATATCAAAGCAGAAAATTTGAATTTAGTGAAAATTCTTAAATGCAATGGATACAGGACGTTTGAAATTAACAAGGCTATTAACAGACAAGGAAAATTAAGAGCGCCTATAGAACAACAACAAGAAGAAAGAAAAAACTACGCCATTTTACCATATGTCAAAGGATTACAGAAAAAATAAGCAGAGTTTTAAATAAACATAGTATAAAAACCGTGTTCAAACCACCTACAAAAATAAAACAATTTTTACGTTCAACGAAAGAGAAATTTCCGCTGCAAACTTCTGGTGTTTACCATATCAAATGTAGCTGTGGCAGGTGCTACGTGGGGAAAACTGGAAGATTGGTCTCAACTAGAATAAAAGAACACATCAGGTGCACTAAAAATAATGTTATAGAACATTCTGCAATTGCCGACCACTCGTTTAAAACAAATCATGAAAAAGAATTTGACAAAGTTAGCGTTTTAGTAAATTCTGATAATTATTTCGAAAGAAAAATCTTAGAAGCTATAGAAATAAGAAAGCATACTGACAATTTTAATAAAGATAGTGGATTAGAATTAAGTAATACGTGGAAACCAATTTTAAGTAAATTAAAAGTACAATGCATAACGGAAGGCCAGCAGTCCCCACGCATAAAAAATAATCTAGAACATTCCAGAAGCAGCCGGAGCCAAGAGGGACTGGAACGGTATGGAAGTTACCAGAACACCCCCACCACCACCAGGCGGGTATATAACCTACGAGCACGGGCCCGTACCTGCCAGTCAAATTCTGTGACTGTGATCGTCTCGCCCTGAGGATGGCCTACTGCAATGTGACCGAAACGTCGGCAATGTTTGTACATAGCCAATTGACACGGTCGAACCCCGAAGACCTAGAATTTGTAAGTGTGTGTATATTACAGAAACCAGTGAGGCTACGTTAATTAGTGAAAGAACTAGGATTGAGAAATTATAAATTAAGAAAGGAAGGAGATTGTGGATAGATTGTCACACCAACAAAAATACCTCGAGAAAAAAAAATAACAGTTCAATTTGTATCTTAATTTTGACTATGTTTTTTATTAAAATTCCAAAAAACTGCCTCCAGAGGAGATAGGGTGATACAGTAACAAATAATTGATTTCAAATTCCTTGTATGCTTAAAAATGAGCAAACTAAACAACAAATTGTATTTATAAATATTTTCAAAGAGAGTTAATAAACAGCAATAAATAAACAGCAAGCAGTTTACTTTTGGAACGGGTGGGTTACTAAAAAATAAATGTGACACTTATATACTATAATATACCTATTGTAAATGATTTGGTGCTTTGTTAAAATAACCGAAAAAAAATAATTTGCTTTATACCTGTAATATTCATTGCCCAACATTATTAATTCAACTTTAAGCAACGTATTTTTAGTAGAATAAGTTTTAAATAAAAATCCTCATATATAATGCGTGAAGCTGTTTTTTGTCAGCTCAACTCTTGACCAACTGTTGAGGTCTCAACAAATTTTCCTTTGTACGTAGTTGTGCAATATTGAAGAATTCTTAATTCTTCAATATTTTCACCCTTAAGGGTATGTGAAGTACGTTTTTTTGTCATAAGAATAAATAACATGAGATTGAAATTAAAAAAAACAGATTTTCAAATGTAAATTTTGATTTCTACAAAGTTTCAACAGGTGTTTGGATGTAAACAAATTTTATGAAAACAAACAAATGTTATGGTGTAACGAGCGCAGCGAGTGGCGGGTTTGGCACGCGAAGCGTGTAGGGATGTCCCTTAGTAAATATTTCTGCTGGGTTCATATTTTAGTACCAATGGATTGATGGTTCAGAGTGAGGCCAGCTCACCAAATACATCACGATTGCCACTGTGCGCGCGCGCCGCACAGTCATGTTTCTTTGTCACTTATTACAGACTAAACTATACCTATTTGTGAAAAAGGGTTCAAATAAAAAATAAAGTAACAGGGTTTATCTACAACTTTCCCACTGACAAAACTTACCTGACCAAAAAATGTAAAACTTCCTCACAGGTTAACTTTTCAATGTCTTCTCTCAAATATATAATCTAATTTTTAGTTTTATTATATTATTACAAATTAGTTTTATTATATAATCAATTCATACTAACACAGTAAGCATCCACTTCTTATGTATAAAGTTTACACAACATTTCAAAGTGTTCAATCAATATTTATTCACTTAAAATGCTGTGTACGGTAGGTCTAATTGAATTGTGGCCTTTCAAAACTAAATCTCTATGGGATGTACTTTATGTACTGTACTCTTATTTTTTTTAATTTTATACCTTTAAATGACAAGAAATAGATATTTTCCGACCACTTACTTGCGAAATTTTGAATTTATAATAACTTTATTAGTGAGCCAACGTTTTTGTACAATGCTGTACAGGTAAATCATCTTGTGAAAAATCGTTCCGATGTGTGCGCAGTGGACGATGTCGCCAATGCTCATGCGCTGGCACGTGACACCTCTGCAGTTTCTCGTAAAGTTAACTAACTGACAGAATACTACGCGAGGTTCTAAAAACATTAGCTTTAACGTTTAGTGTCCCGAAATTTATTTTAGTTTTGTAAATAAGTGTTTAGTGTCGTAATCGTTTAGTGCATAGTGTATATAGTTTCTGGAGCATAATGAATGTGCAGCCGGGTAGTAGTACTAGTAAATCAAATAAAAAAAAGACCTGTTATTCATAGTCATACGCGAAGTATTATTTACAATGTTATTTAAAGAAGAAAAATGAAGATTTATCGGAGAAGAAGTTGCTCTCAGAAGTGGCAGAAGCATGTGGAATATCACATAGTTCTGCATATAAAATCGCCAAGGAAGCTGCCCAGTCACCCGGACAAGAAAAGAAGTTCGTAACGCCAAGGAAAAACAGACCTAAGAAAAGTCCAATGACGGGTTTAGACAATTTTGATTGTACATAATACAATCTTTCTATTGGTTAGTTGATGGAAAGTTTTTTTTTCAACAAAACAATTCACCAAACTTTACCATTGTCATTGAATATATACCATATGCGAGATTATGTTGGGGCAGTCCAATGTGTTGCTCATTTCGTTGAAGGGCTAATTTGCAGCGGAAGGGATTGGAATGTGGACTTTCACCACTCTTCGGGGCTGGCCACCCCTATTGTTTGGAAGTTTATTGCCCCGTGTCACTGCACCACCATTGACAGCCGAAAATACGCAGCCTGACTACTGTCCGCGCAGAAATTATGGATACTCGAGTTCACGATACCATATCTCCGAAACGGTCCGTTCGATTTTAACGAAATACCTATCAAATTAAAGGAAATATTGTCAACTTTTATACTACGAAGTTTCGATTTTTTACGTAGCTTTTTATAATTTATAAGACGGAAAAAGTGGAAAAAATTGGCATTTTTCACAATCTTTTTAGAAATCTCAACTTCAGGCAATTATTACAAAATATCTATTAAACGTATCAGCTTCAAATTTTAATAGCTTATATGAAGTTTACTTACAAACACTTTTGTAGAGTTTCATAATTTTAACGTTATTATTTTTTATGTTCTTGTAAATTTTGTAAACCTTTGTTATCTTGGGTTTAAAATTCCCGCTCAAAACAGTGTTTTGACTATCAATTGATTGTATGAACGAAAAATATAGTGTCTACAGAATATGATGTAATAGTGATTTGTGATGAATTTATATTTGTTAAACGTTTTTATTCCCGCACGAGGGGCTGGTACGCGGGGAAACGCGCCGGGAATGGCTCGGGTTCTCCCACAAAACAAAAGCGATGTTGCCGGAATGCTATAGAACGGGTTGGTGACTCAGACCAATCTTCCCTTAAACTAGCAAACTTCACCCTGTCGTTAACCTCTGTGTGCACCGAACAGCAACATCGCACTTGTTTTGTGGGAGAACCCGAGCCATCCCCGGCGCGTTTCCCTGCGTACCAGCCCCTCGCGCGGGATTAAAAACGTTTAACAAAATATAAATTCATCACAAATCACTATTACATCATATTCTGTAGACACTATATTTTTCGTTCATACAATCAATTGATAGTCAAAACACTGTTTTGAGCGGGAATTTTAAACCCAAGATAACAAAGGTTTACAAAATTTACAAGAACATAAAAAATAATAACGTTAAAATTATGAAACTCTACAAAAGTGTTTGTAAGTAAACTTCATATAAGCTATTAAAATTTGAAGCTGATACGTTTAATAGATATTTTGTAATAATTGCCTGAAGTTGAGATTTCTAAAAAGATTGTGAAAAATGCCAATTTTTTCCACTTTTTCCGTCTTATAAATTATAAAAAGCTACGTAAAAAATCGAAACTTCGTAGTATAAAAGTTGACAATATTTCCTTTAATTTGATAGGTATTTCGTTAAAATCGAACGGACCGTTTCGGAGATATGGTATCGTGAACTCGAGTATCCATAATTTCTGCGCGGACAGTAGTAGCGCGTTGTTATTGTCCGCTCTGCTCCTCTCTCCCCACCCAAGAAATTGGATACAGAGATATCAGCTGTGGCAAAAGCACTGCACTGAAAATAAACATTTGATTTTATTTGACGAAACCACCGTTCTGGCCTCCATACAAGATAATTTTAAAAAAGAAAAATCAGAGAGGCAATAGAAATTAAAAAATATCCTAATAATATGAATCTTGATGATGGAATTAAAATTCATGATTCTTGGCTGCCCATAATAAACAAATTACCTAAATGTAAGAATTGTTTTAAATCAGTTGGAAAGACAACATATGGCATAACTTCAAGTCTCCCGGACACAGACAATGACCTTTGCGTACCTAAGCCTGCCTCCCGGACATTCCAGACCCACCTGGGCCTTTCTAGAAACATCGAGGACAGGAATGCCCGTGGTTACAATTTGAGACCCCGACAACATAAATAGAGTTAGCAGCAGATTCTGTTTTCATATACTCTGTGGATCGAGTAGCAGAGTGTGTCGCCCTGAAGATGAGTGCTGCAATGTGCTCGAAACGTCGGCAATTTGTACATAGTGTACATAATAACCAGACACGGTCCAACCCGGATTACGATTGTGTAAATAGCTTGAATATCGACCGTGGAAGTCTCCATACGAAGATAACCTCAAAACAGTGAATCAGTACATTTATGTTGTGAAGCAATGAGTTCTAGCCGTAAAAGTTGCATTAATCATCCTGATGTATTTTGTTATATCTGTGGTGAGTTCACATCACAAGAAAATCGGAAAACTATAACTGATTTTGTGAAACGTGCGTATATAGGATATTTTGGGGTTAAGCTTGGTGACCAAGATAAAACGTGGCCTCCACATGTCGTTTGTAAAACTTGTACAGAACATTTACGTCAATGGACTACAGGCAAAAGGAGATGTTTAAAGTTTGGCATTCCCATGGTTTGGAGAGAACCCAAGAACCACTATGATGACTGCTACTTTTGTGTTGTGAACATTAACGGTATAAATCGGAACAACCGCAGTAAATGGACTTATCCTAATCTGGAATCTGCTAGAAGACCTGTTTCACATTCAGATGAAATGCCGATCCCTACATATCATCAGCTACCAGAGCTCTCAGATGATGAATCAGATCATTCTGACACGCCTTGTGAACCAGATAAAGGTAAGGATAGTGACTATGAGGAGGAATCAAACAGTCCTCAACGTTTTGATCAAAAAGAGTTGAGTGATCTTGTTCGAGATCTGAGCCTATCAAAGGAATCTGCTGAACTCTTAGCTTCTAGGTTAAATGAAAAAAATCTGCTTGAACAAGGGACAAAAATTACATTTTATCGGTCTAGAGAAAAATATTTGCTTCCCTTTTTTTCTGAAGAAAATAAACTTGTGTTCTGTAATGATGTTAAAGGGCTTCTTACAAAAATGGGTCTAGCTAAGTATATTCCAAGTGACTGGCGCCTTTTTATTGACAGTTCCAAACGCAGTTTAAAGTGTGTACTTTTGCATAATGGCAACACATTTGGATCTATTCATATTGCTCATTCCACCAAACTAAAAGAAGAATATAACAACATAGCTCTAGTAATTGAGAAAATAATGTATAAAGATCACGGGTGGGTCATTTGTGTGGACTTAAAGATGGTAAACTTTCTTCTTGGTCAGCAAGGTGGCTACACAAAATATCCTTGTTTCTTGTGTCTTTGGGATAGCAGGGATAAACAAAACCATTGGACAAAAAGGGAATGGCCTAATAGGGAGCACATGGTTGTCGGAGAAAAAAATGTTATTCGTGAATCTTTAGTTAAAAGAAACAAAATAATCTTGCCCCCTTTGCACATAAAGCTAGGCCTGATGAAACAGTTTGTGAAGGCTCTCAATCAGGATGGTCAATGCTTTCTGTACATATGTCAAAAGATGACTGCACTTAGTATTGAAAAAATAAAAGCTGGAATTTTTGATGGCCCACAAATTAGACAACTTATGAACGATCCTCTTTTCGAACGATCGATGAACGAAGAAGAACAAAGTGCGTGGTCATCATTTGTTCTCGTAATCAAAGGTTTTTTGGGCAACTATAAAGCTGATAACTATGAACAGCTTGTAAACAATATGCTTGATAATTTCAATCACTTACGATGCAACATGAGCATAAAGCTGCATTACCTTCACAGTCACTTGGACCGTTTTCCTGAAAATCTTGGTGATTTCAGTGAGGAACAGGGGGAGAGATTTCATCAAGACATAAAAACCATGGAAGATAGGTATCAAGTAAGATGGGATTCCCATATGATGGCAGACTATGGTTGGAATTTACAGAGACTGCCCTAACAAAATTCATTCAAGACTGTCGAAGAGAAGGAGCTTTATTTAGACATTTTTGGTATCTTGACCAACTTAAACATATATATATATATATATATATATATATATATATATATATATATATATATATATATATATATATTTTATTTGAATCCTTTTCCCTTTAATATTGTATATCAGTTGAATAAATATAAAATAAATTACATAAATAAGTGAAAATATGTTTTTTCTTCTTCTTACCTTTAACTGAATGTTAACAATAAAACGCAAACTTAAATAGCACGTAGCAAAAAAATTAAAGCTCCTGGGTAAAAACTAATGCCAAATTTGAACTCAGCACACTGAATTCATAAAGAAACAGCTTCAAAAACTTTGGCACCAAATTATATGTTGGGCTGTGTAATTTGTCATACTGGGGGATTCCACGGATGGATAAAATCGCCACCGCTAATTTTCACATCTAAAAAAACAGTGGATTACCATGAAGAGATGAACCACAAAGTATTTGAAGGTTGGTTTTTTGAAATGCTGCTCAAATCCATTCCGGCTGGTTCAACTATTGTGATGGATAATGCATCATATCACTCTCGAATAGCAAATAAAGTGCCAACATCGGCTTCAAAGAAGTGTGAAATGGAAGAATGGCTGAAAACACGCAATATCTCCTTCTCTCCTGACTTGCGGAAGCCCGAGTTATATAACCTGATAAAGCTACACAAGCCTCAAGTCACAAGTTACGAGATCGACAAGAAAGCCTCTCAGCTTGGGTTCAAAGTCGTACGACTTCCACCATACCACTGCAACTACAATCCGATTGAACTCGTATGGGCAAATTTGAAACGGTTTGTTGCTGCACGAAACACCACCTTCAAGCTGAACGATATTCAACATTTGTTCATGGAAGCAGTGAACTCTTTCACCCCGGATAACTGGAGAAATTGTGTACAGCACGTCGAAAAAGAAATTGAGGCCGATTGGAAAGAAGAAGGACTTGATGACATTAGTGTCCAAGAATTTATTATTACTTTGGCACCTGGTGACTCGGATGACAGTGATATCGACAGTGATGACGATCCCGACTTGGGAGTGTCACCTCTGGTGTAATCAGGTATGAACAGATTTTTTTCAAAAGTTATGAGGACCTAAAAGTTAAAAAATTCAGGTTTTCCTAACTTTTCCCAAGCTAGAAAAATGTATATATTTATATGTATGAAAAAAATAAATCAAAACCATTAGTATCCTTCAGTGATTTTGAAAGCCATTGAACCACCATTGACAGCTGAAAATACGCAGCCAGACTAGTAGCGCGTTGTTATTGTCCGCTCTGCTCCTCTCTCCCCACCCCAGACACTACTCCCGCCACGTAACCTGCGCGAGGCGATTTTTGTTAAAGAGTACCTCAAAAACTCCTATTTGATTAGCATTGCTTATGGGCTTACCGTACTGCATTCTCAATATGAAATAGTGATACAGGTTGGCACGGGCTCGCTCGTTCGCTGCATTGTTTACTGATAAGCAGGAGACGGAGTGTACCTATTGAGTTGAGTCAGAAGATGAACTATTATCAATCGAGTCAAGCATTTCGTGCGTTATACCACTAATACAACAGGGCAATATGACTTAACACCCCAGACTAAATATTATACTAACTCTATCTCTGCTAGCACTATTATATATATATATATATATATATATATATATATATATATATATATATATATATATATATATATATCTATCTATATATATATATATATTATTTATTTTCTTTATTGTTAAAATGCCAAGCGTCAAGATAGGGAGAGGAAAGTTGGATTTAGAATGATTCTGATGAATGTAGATGAGCGAATAACAGTTAACTCTTTGTAACAACAATTTTTAAATGCAGAGTAGACTTGCCATAAGCTAGGGGGGAGGGCATTTTGTTCCACGAAAAACGCTTGAACATGGGTTCAAATTAAACAATTCGGTTCATTCGCAGAGAAGAAATAAAAAGAGATCCCCCAATCTAATAGGGCGCTGAATGTGTGACGAGTTGGTGTTTATTCTACAGGTCATACAGTACAAGCGAACGTCACACAACACAGATATATTACAATATAAGCACACAATGCACAAATATACTACAATACAAGCACAAAATGTACAAATACTACGGTTAATATTGTTCACCGAAATCGATCACCACAGTATTTGTGCATTTTGTGCTTGTATTGTGCAATATTTGTTCATTTTGTGCTTGTATTGTGCAATATTTTTTCATTTTGTGCTTATATTGTGCAATATTTTTCATTTTGTGCTTGTATTGTGCAATATTTGTTCATGTTGTGCTTGTACTGTAGTATGGTTGTGCCTGTATTTTATATATTTGTGCATTTTGTGCTTATATTGTAATATATTTGTGCTGTGTGACGTTTACTTGTACTGTATATGCTCCAACACATGCTAATTAAAAAACTATTCCTACAGTTTTCCATAGGGATGACGGGGCCAGCACCTTGTCAGTCCCTCCCTTAATACTTTTAAATCTTCCAAAATAAATGTAACAAGTATTACTATATATTAATAAGGATATACATTAGTTGTGATGCATTATTAACAATTGCCTAAGCGTTCGCTGCGGCCATAATAAAGCGACCTCTGTTTAATAATTTTCTGTGGTCCGTTATAATAATCGTATCGTGAACACTAAAGTTTCATTTGATAGGTGAAATACTGTTCTGGTTAGTCATGAGGTGGTTTTTGTAAAAAATTAAGTATTTTTGCACCGTTCATTAAAGGTGTAAAACTTGCTCAGCGTTGGCTTGGCAGTTGGGGAAAGCGCTGGGCTACCATAATCTATTCAGTGTATCTGAACATGGTTTACTACCCTTTCTAAATCCAACAGATGATCTATTAAAGTTCTCCTCAAAGTATGGACAACTTGTTCATGCCCTAACATTTCAATGAGCTTTAATGAGTTATACCAACAAGAATAATTCCTGTTTGTACAATTTGTGGCTTTCAGGTTGATTTACTGGACATTTTTGAGAATATGGCAAACATGAGAAATCTACATGTAATCAGGAAGCTGATTGGCAAAAAGAGTTATCACTAAACGCACAAGGTTCATTTTATTCACATTTAGGTCTATAGCATAGAAACTATAATTTTACGAATTACGTTCAAAATTAAAAAACCAATCCCCAGATCAGAATTACACTTGAACCTGAATTTTCCATGTTTAATTGTTCACAAAACAATATTCATACAAAGACATTTTTATGAACTGTTATTTCAATTAATTCAATATGGATCCAACTATTTTCATTTTACCATTTTTCTTAGATTAGTATTTTTCAACCAGAATAAAATCCACGCTAATCATTATTGTATTGCAGACAAAGGAGACACCGGATGTGTGTGTATCATCGATGTATCTGCGGTGGTGTAAGTACGCTAGAGATAAGGAAGGCAGGGTCCCAGTCAACAAAATGCTGCAGACAACATATTTTGGATCGATAACGAACTGTACAAAACTCAGTTGGAATTTTATTCCATGATTCAGTGTGGAAGAAAAGTCGCGGGAACAGATTAATACTTTTTGAACGATTGCAGATAAATCAATAAGACTCAGTACATCATTACTGCCCCTACTAATCTACTTTTTGATGCATCTAGCGTTTTACTGCCACATCAGGGGGGTGGCCCAGCCCGCAAGGACCCAGAAGAACATTTTAACACTAGATCAAGTAGTACATCAAATTAAAGGTCTATAGTAGTAGAACATGAACCCACAATTCCGACCTCAACATTTTTTCGCGCTTTAAAAAATTACGCGGGTTTAAAGTTATAAAAATGTACCATGGAAGTCTTGTTTTAGTCGTTTATTATTCTTTTCTAGACTCGAGTTGGGAAAGATAAACTTTGTAAATGCCTACTGGACTTAAAATAGTTTTCTTGAGGTAGTTGGTGATTGCTTTCATACTTTTGTCGAACTCCTTGTGGTCCTTGGAAGTGAAAAGTCACAAACTACCAAAATAAAAAACTATTTCTCAAGTCCAGTAGGCATTTACAAAGTTTAACTTTCCCAACTCGAGTCTAGAAAAGAATAATAAACGACTAAAACAAGACTTCTATGGTACATTTTTATAACTTTAAACCCGCGTAATTTTTTTAAGAGCAAACCTTTGGAGGTCGGAATTGTGTTTTTATATTCTACTACAATAGAACTCCAACTATCCGAATCAATGGGGACCAGACCTATTCGTATAATCAAATGTTAGGATAATCGGATTTTTGTCAAAAAACTGTACAGTATATATTCGGATTTTTTTATTTAATTACTAACTGTATATAATTAAATGCATGCATGTTGAAGTGGAATAAAACAATATTCTAAACTAGAAAGGGCATTTATTACATAGTTACAGTAGAGTCTCGATTATTCGCCACTTGGTTATCCGCCATTCCGTGTTATCCGCCGCACCTTTGGCATTTTATTTAATTAATATAATTTAACAAAAATAGTCAGAGGACATTTTGTGGTCATCAGCGAGTGTACGTGCTCTATTACTGATATGTCACTGACTGTACCACTCCACCCAAACAGGTTAGTCGCCTTCCCCGCCCCCACCTACCACTTCCCGCGCCGTGCCCGTATATCTCTACATATTTTTGTCAGTTGCTGGATCGCTCCTGCTTTGAAAGGTACCGCTAATCGTGTGTTCGGTAAAGTTATTTACATATTTAAAGTTATTTTTTTGTGATAAGTGTTTGTAGTGATGTTTGGTGAAGTGGATTATGGAGAGGAACAAAAAGAAAAAAGATTGTGTTATCACTGCAAGACAAGCTCAACGCTTTAAAAAGGCTGGACAAAGGAGATACGTTGCAGAAGGTAGCCGATGACTATGGCGTTGGTCGTCGCACTGTTGGGGATTGGAAAAAAAAGAGATCAGAATTAGAACAATGGTGTGCCTCACGAGTGACTGAAATTGACTTAAGAGACAGAAAAAGGACGAAGAAAAGTGACTATGACAAAACTAGTGAGGCCTTATTCATTTGGTTTACCCAATTTAGGGACAAAGGAGTGCCTATTTCAGGGCCTATTTTAAAAGAAAAGGAGTTGCATTTCCAAAAGTAATTTAATGAAGGCGACACAGAATTCACAGCAAGCATTGGTTGGTTAGACCGCTGGAAAAAACGATTTGTGGTGAAAAATTGTCATCCAACTTTAAAGAAATGGAAAAGTTCAAGAAAGAATTTCAAACACTTATTGAAGCTGAGCAGTTAACAGGAGACCAAATATTTAACTGTGACGAAACGGGCCTTAATTATAAAATGTTACCAAGTAAGAGCCTTGCAGCTCGGACCGAAGCAGCAGCTCCGGGTTATAAACGCAGCAAAGAGAGAGTAACAATTTTGGCCTGTAGTAATGCTACAGCAAACCATAAAATGGAACTGACAATGATTGGAAAGGCGAAAAATCCAAGGGCTTTCAAGGGAATTGCAAAACACGCACTGCCAGAAAAATATTTTAACCAAAAAAGTGCTTGGATGAGCGGGGATATTTTTAAAGGATGGTTTGTAAAAGAGTTTGTACCATCTACAGAACAGTTTTTGAAAGAGAATAACCTACCCAGAAAAGCAGATCTACTTATAGATAATGCACTAAGTCATCCCGATGTAGATGATCTAAAAGACCAGGACATAAAGGCCATGTTCCTACCCCCCAACGTAACTGCAATTTGCCAACCTATGGATCAAGGTGTTTTGGAAACACTGAAGAGGAACTATAGAAAACAGCTTCTCTCCACCCTGATACAAGAAATTGAAGATGGCCAGGACATGATTCCAAAGCTGAAACGTATAAATCTAAAAGATGTGGCTTATTGGATTGCAAGTGCCTGGGACAATGTCGGAGAAGTTACTATTGCCAGATCATGGAAAAAGCTGTTGGGCGAAGATGAAGATGCCGGAACCATGCATGATGAAATTCATGAAGATATTTTACCCACATTGCAACGAATTCCTGTGTGTGAAGACGCAACTTCGGTTGAAGTAGGAGAGTGGCTTACAGCAGATGAAGGTTACGAAATAACTGATGCAGAAATCGTCACACTTGTCAATAGCTGTGACGATCAAGATATCAAAGAACCAGAGACTGTTGAGCCCCAAAAAATTGCACATAAAGAAGGGGTGAAAATCTTTGAAGCGGCCATTAAATACGTCGAGCAGCAAGAAGAAGCCAGGGCTGTTGACATTATGATGCTCCAGAGATGGCGAGACTTAGCGGCGAAAAAGCGGGAAACGTTAGGAAGGCAGACCAAAATCACCAGCTTTTTCCACTCACCATAGACTCAACCAGTTTAAATTTATGTGTTTAAAATAACTTTTTCCGTTTAAAAGAGAGTAATGAATTATATATTACATTTAATCGTGTAAGTAAATAAAAATATACTGTAAACTGTTTACCGTGTACGTAATTTAGGTTTTATTCAACATTCCCCATTATCCGCCATTTACGCTTATCCGCCCTTCCGCCGGCCCGTTTACGGCAGATAATCGAGACTCTACTGTAATTACAATTTAATTACAGTATATAGTACAGTGTACAATAGTGTGTATTTACGTACAAGCCTGTAAACGAATGCTATTGCTTGCCAAGCATTTTAGTTAAAATATGCTTTGTATGTTTGACTGTCTTCATCCGTTTTTGGGTAGCCAGGTTGCGCATCCAGCCGTTCAGAGTCTGCAAAGGCTGCCGGCCATATTGATTTTAATCCCATAAGAACAATGTTACTTCCGAATCCATATTTTTTCGTTGTTTATTGACCAAAAGTTGTGTATGAGGTGTCATTTTAAACGTCATCATGTTACGCGTTGGGTTTGCTTTTTTTATTTTGAATAGATATGCCTAGTTTTGAAATATAGCTGAAAATAAAAATTTCGAATTCGAAGTTTTAATTTTTTTTCTAAAAAACTAATTAGAAATTTACAAAGCAATTCCAACGTGCAATTTTATTCTTGATCACATGCAATTTGTTTGGGGAAAATCCGTTTAAAAATAATTGTTTAATTTGGATACACGTCGAAAATGTCCGGTTAGAAAATAACATTGTTCTTATGGGATTAAAACCAACATGACCGACAGCCTCTGCAGACTCTTAATGAGTTGCGCGCAATCCTACCTGGGTTAATTGCGGTGTCCTAAGGATTCCCCAGACCAGTGCTCGAGTTGCGAGCAATACCGATCTCAGGTAGGCCGTCCTGTCTTGGCCGCTCATAAATGCAACTTACACTAAAAGCTTTACAAAATAAATATTTCCGTAAATATCACAATCCACCAAAAATAACTTGAATTGTCACTGGTCTGATTCCAAATATTACCAAACTTATATAGGCCTACCTTCTTGGTTATTGGTGTAACTTATATATGGTGTTTAGTGAGGGCAGTGGCAAAAAATGGCAAAAAAGAGCAGTGAGGGCTATGATTAGGGCAGACCCAAGAGACCACTGTAAACCATTATATACAAAACTCAAAATTCTAACAGTAATAAATTTGTATGTATATGACCTAACTGTCTATATATTTAAAAATCCCACTTTGTTAACGTTCCATAGTAATATTCATAACTATAACACCCGAAATAAAAATAATGCTGCATTGGAATTTCACAGACTTAGTAAAACACAAAACAGTCATATTGTTCAGTCTATTAAAATTTACAATAAATTAGAACCTTTAATTAAATCTTACCCTACTCGAAAATTTAAACAATTGCTATACAATTGGCTTCTGGAAAACCCATTCTATTGCTTGGATGAGTTTTATAATGTTGAAATTATACATTTTCAAGGTCAACCATAATTGAGCATGTGTATGTATATAAATATGTCAAGACATTGGAGTTGTGTACATTATTATAAAAACAGGTTAGATGTAATGTTCAATAATGAATAACATAACTATGAATTTAAAATTTATTTTAGTTTGCAAGAGATGGATTTATTAGATTATTTAATTTATACATTATGATTAATTGTAGACTTGGCTTTAAGCTGTAATATGACTTTGTCAATGATTGTTAAATCCTAAAGACAAATAAAAAGTGATTGAGTACTAAGCGGCAAGTTCTGTTAGGAGTTGTTAAATAAATTAAAATATATTACTGTACTTCATATTTCATGTTATTTCAGAAATACAACACAAACACATTAATATTCTTTTTTAACAATGAAGATATCTGAAAACAAATAATTTCTAAGAGAAGCATTTAAAATATTCTTTTGTGTTGAAAGGTTTTACATAATTCAAATTGACTGACTCGTATATGCCTATGTTGACTATAAAACTCATTAAAACAGTATAACATCCTCTAAAATGTCCTTAGAATAAGTGTAAACATTAGATAAAAGTAATTTTAGTTCATAATTTGATTAATTTATGCTATACTTTATTGATGGCAATACTCAAGATTAAGTTGAATAATTAAAAAACAGTAAATTGACTTATATTTACTATTTAGTACTTATATTATTTAATTGGTGATATAGAATATTTAGTATTTTTATTTAATTCATGACGTAGAAAGTTACTTTCAGTTTGAATATTTATTATTAGAGCACTGGAAACTTTAATCATTTCGTTGATGGACCGGCTGCAGTTAGTTGTGCAACTCGAGCATTAGTGTTATGGCCCTCTTGGATACTGCACGCAACTCGAGCAGTTGCTTTACGGACCCTAGGTCATAAACCACGCAACTGGAGCACGCCCGCACATCATCTTGACAGAGGGAAGGACAATAGCGTGTGTAGACAATCCGCATCGCATTATGTTACCTGGCAGAATTTGGATTTGTTGTACTGTAAAAAGGTGTTACAATGTAAAGCATTTATTGAGGGATATTATGTGTTATATATTGTGATACATTTATGTATGATGTATCTTCCTAAGGATAAAAAATACTACTTTTTGTTGTTGTATGCTTTTAGTTTTTTATTTTCAGAAGAAAGTTAAAAACTTAAGATTGTAAGATTTCTTTTATGACATTCTGAAAGCAATTCGGAGAATCGACGATTCGGATAGTTGGAGTTTGGATAATTCGAGTTTCACTGTATTAGACACCTTTAATTTGATGTACTACTTGACCTATGCTCTCATTTAAGATTTTCTTCTGACTCCGTGCGGGTTATCCCTTTGGTATGACATAAAAACGGTGGTTACATCAACAAGTAGATTAATAGGTGCAGTAATGATGTACCAAGTGTTATTGCTTTATCTGTATAATTGTTCAGAAGTTATTCTGTTCTGGCACTTTTCTTCCAGACTGTATTTGAATGCTAGCCTTTCTTTTTTAATGGATTTTGTTGAGCATTCTGTATGCTGATTAGGTAAATAAAATTAAAACGTGCAACAAGAAACTTCTGCTTAATTCCTGCCTGTTGCTGAGGTCGGGAGCTAGATTTATATTTAGAAATCTGAAATATGTCATCTTTTAAGTTTTAGTACCTACAAAAATCCTAAAAACTATTTTATATTTTTTTATAATGATTACAATTTGCACAATTTTTCAGTGCAGTTTATGCAAACAAGTTTATAAAAACACAAAAGTTGCCAAAAAACAATCCTTGTAGTTTATCTAAAATATAACAACATATTCTTATGTGCACTAAATTCTAAACAATTTGTCTATCTTTGAATTATTAACAATAAAAATTTGTTAGTACTCCTAATGAGGATTTAAAGATATAATTGCCTTACAATATTTTCAATTTATTATTTTTTTAATTACTTTCTCAATAATAATTATTTTCGAAATTGGTATGCGAGTTTTGACAATACAGTAGTATGTGAATGTTCAGTTCTTGAGAAGAAAGACAACATGCTAAAATTTCAATTTGAAGCATATTAAATATTTTTTTATGATTTTTACAAAAAAGGTTTACAAAGCGCAAAAATGGCACCTGTACTTTGGGAGTTTAACATTGCTCACTATTGAATTTGAGAAAAAATTTGAGTCTCGTCCAAAATAAAAACAAACAAAAAACACTTCTCTTACTGATTGGAACATACCCTAACATACTATAACACCTTCACAACAATTTTAGATTTGCATTAATCAGGTTCCTGGCCTTCGGAACAGCTATCATTTTGCTGTGTTAAATTGTTATTAATTAATAATTATTATGTAATGGTCACTAATCAGTCAATATAAAATATTTTGTCAGTCAATGAGTCAAAAACCCAAGTAACTGATTATTGTATTAATAATTCTAAAATATCTCGAAATTCTTCCATTCTTTTAGGAGACGATGAAATAATACCATGTGGAGGGGTAGAGTTTCTTGGTGTGCATATAAACAAGAATTTCATATTTAGTGTACATATTGATGCTGTTGGCCGTAAGTTAAGTACTAGTTGGCATGTTAAAAATGTTGTGGTATACTAATGCTTTATTGACGGCTTATTTGGGCATTATATACTCACTTGTAACTCATACAATTGCAGTTTGGAGCCATGAGAGCGTACGAACAAACTTTATTTTTTAGGTTACAGAAGCGAACTGTAAAAACTATCTTTTCAAAATCTAGCAGGACATCTTGCAGACAAATTTTCAAGAGCAAAATATATTAACTTTTCCAGCTATTTACATATACTCTGTTGTCTTTTATGTTCATCGCCCTCTTTTTGATCACCAGCTTTCACACACATATAATTTTCGCTCACACAATCAGCTTAAAGCAGCACCTCATAAAACATTTTTTCAACATCATCAATCTTATAACAGGTGCTAGACTTAACACTCTTCCGGACCAAATAATGGGGGAAGAATGATTCCAGACTTTTTTCCAGGAAGGTGAAATTGCTTGTGCATGACAGTTGCCCTTACAGTGTCTGGGAGTTTCTTTCTGCCAGTATTTGACTATAGTATGAAAATATTTAAGTTAATATTGCTTGTATTGTTTTGTTATTATTTATTGACATATGCACATGTATTTAAGTTTGTCTATTTGTAAGTAGTATCTGTATAGTTATTTGAATGTCACTATTTCTTGTACTGTTTAAATAAAGAATCTTGAATCTCATCAATTCTCCATGGAGCAAAAATAGTTTTTCATCTCAAGAAATATTCATGTTCAGCGTAGAAAAAGACATCTAACTAAGATAAAAATGATAAGAAATCATTTCAAACGCATAAATATAAAAAAAACAAAGACTTATAAAATTGATATTTTTCAAATTTTACTGTAGGCTTAGGACATGTAAATTTCGCGGGGTAAAAATCTTCTCTTGTGAAAATAAAGCCAATTACTGAAACCTTCAGGCAGTTTTCAATTTTAGTTATACAGGGTGATTCACGAAGATATGCAAAAACTTTAGGTCTTTATACATGTAAAATCAAAGATAAAATGATATTAACATAGGTCTGGAAACGCCTCGTTAATGAGTAATGACTAACGAAAGAATTTTCACAGAATTTGATATCTTAGGTTAAATAAGAGCTTTCTGAAACTCTGATAAGGTAAATCATGGGACGAAATAATTCATTTCCTATAGTTTTTAACCCGAAAAATTTAATAAAAGAGTTCCCAAGACTATAAGTTAAGTAGATTTTGGATGAACCAGTGTCAAATGCAAAAAATGGGGTGAAGAAAAGGGGTTCTAACCTTTGGTCAACAATAACTTTGTTTTAATGTTAATGAACACATCAAAATCGCAAATAAAACTTGAAGAACATTTTATTCTGAACAAAACTGTGTGAATAACGAACACAGAGAGCGAATAGATGTTTAATTAAAATGAAATTTTAATCATTACAAAACAATTAACATTAACCTGAAATACATTAATCTCACATATTTAATCAGACAGTGTATTAAAGAAAATGTTCAAAAGTATCTCCATCGACTTCAAAACATTTTTCTGCTGATTTTACCAGTAATTATTATTAATACAATTAATTAATAATTAGGCCTACTAAGAACTGAACAACTTTACCTACACAGACTGAAACACAATTACTACAAACCTGCAAACAAAAAATGCACATAGGCTGAAACTAAGTTCTTGGTAAGCTCTCAAAATAATTTGCATTTTTCAATTCAAATCACATCATCATTGTTGAACAACTGATTACTGTGCAGTATTTCCAACTTAGGAAATGAACTTTCCCACTAAATAGGTGAGATTGATGTTTTTCGGGTTAATTTTACTTGTTTTGTAATGAATAAAATTTTATTTAATTAAACATCTGTTTGCTTTCTGTGTAGGCCTACGTTATTCACACAGAGTTGCTCAGCATAAAATTTTCTTCAAGTTTTATTTGAGATTTTTATGTATTCATTATCATTATAAAAACAAAGTTGGCGAAATGTTAAAACCTCTAATATGTTTACCCCATTTTTTTTTTTTTTTTTTTTTTTTTTTCATTTGAGACTGGTTTATCCAAAATCTACTTAACTTATACCTGGGAACTCTTTTATTAAATTTTTCAGGTTGAAAACTATAATAAATTAATAATTTTAGCCTTTAACTTACCTAATTAGAGTTTCAGAAAGCCCTTATCCTAAAGTATACAATTCTGGAAAATCCTTACGTTAGCCATTTCATTACTTGTTAACGAGGCGTTTCCATTTATATGACATTTTATCTTTGTTTTTAAATATAAAGATCTCCTAAAGTTTCTGCATATCTTCGTGAATCACCCTGTAGGCTATGATTGGTAACTATAAAATTACCTATAGGACTTTCATATTTTTCAAAAACTCCCATAAATGCTGTGATTTCTTTAACCCAACTACTGGTGACTGACCGATAAAGGACAGTCTAGATCACTCTCAACGTCTGGTGATCGACCGATATTGGATGGTCAAACATCATTGTGAAAATTTAATTTATATCGTTATGGCTACGTTTTTCGTAAAAACTAATCGATACCACTGGAAAGTCAGTTAAATTGTTATTGGTATCAATGATGACAAGTAGATGGATCGAAGAAGAATCCATTGTTTACTATTTCATTTCGCCGTTTCTTTGGTTGGTATCTGTCAGTAAACTGTTTATTTACATTATGGTCTGAAGTACTTTATGCGATGTTTTATTAGAATTGTTGGTGAAATAACTGCGTTTCAAATATAGTTGAAGCATAATTACTGTAAATAACGTGTTATTTTGTTCTTAGTGACATTGTTTAGAGAATTCTAATTTGACATATAGGCTTGTGGTGTTTAGTCATTTGTAAATAGTGTATAATTATTGAATATATATATATATATATATATATATATATATATATATATATATATTTAGACATATATATTTTTACACATATATATTTTAGACAATGAATAGGGGCTATTTAGAACGTTCTAGTGATATTAGAGAAATGTTACAAAATGAACATTGTAATAACAAGCTGAGAAATTTATGAATACACAATTATAATATGTTACCACAGTAACGTCAATTTTTTGTAAAATGCATTATCTTTAGTTTTATCATTATAAATTTATATATTCCTATAATAAACCCTATAAACTATACATTTTCTGAAACTATAAAATTTAGAAAAACTTGTACATCTTGGAATTGTAAATTGGCTAATGTGTATTACATTTCCAGGTAGGGTCCCCCCTAAAAAAAAATGATTGGTACACATTTTTTTTATTTTTATGAAAGGAAAAGTAAATAGTGTTAATACTTGTTATTTATTTTAAATTAAAACACAAAATCTAACAAGGAAAATTATACTAAATAATACTAAATCCAAGTATCAGAAGTATTTTTAATAATTTTTTTAAAATATCCTTGCAAAACTAGGAAAAATGGACTGCTAATAGAGGGTTTTTAGTTGCTAGTAGTTGGGTTGAGGAATATGAGCCTTAAACTCGCGAAGGCCTTTGTGATTGTGAATTCAATAAAGCTTTTTCAATTAAGCAATTTAAGCACATACACATCTTCAATTAATCATAAGACTATTTTGCCAACACACAAGATTGTGATAGGCCTTACCTACAAAAATGTCCACAATTGTATCATACGCTAATACAAATAAATAAATACAAGCAAATTCTAGTACCTCTATATTAGAATCACGCAAAATCTAATAGAGATCGCGCCATGCATTATATACTCTATTTCACATTGAGAATGCAGTACGGCTCTTATGGACAAACACAGCGCTACTAGCTGTTGCAAAAAAATAGAGCACTGTCTGTCTGCCCACTGTCAAATAGCATCCTCATGATTTTGCACGGATATTATATTAGTATTTTTGTTTTAAAAAATATGTCTAATATGTCTCATAAAATTTAATTGGGTATTAAATAGTGCATACATCAATCATCGTTAGTTACAAATTTAAGAACAAAACTATTATTAATTATAAAAGTCTGTAAATATTTTCGATATGTTTATTCATTTACAAGAAAAAATGAATACTGATAAAGACAAATATAGTAAAATAGAAAATAAATTATCACCTATAATGCTGTAAATTAATGTCAACTTGAAGGAACCAAGTTTTAATTAGCCTATTACAAGACAAAAAATTAACGTTTATTTATTGGTACAACCCATGTTTTGTACCTAAATTACATTTAGGTTGAAATTATTAATTGATTTAATACAATTACGTTTGTATATAATAATTTATGTTAGGTTATTAAACGTATTTTATAACAATATTCAAGAAATGTATGAATTGTGATATAATAACATAATTAATTAGTTTTAGTAAAATTAAGCTTTCAATTTCAAACAAATAAAATGTAGCTCAGTGTGTGTCCTATCTCTAAACCATCAATACCTCAACTGAGGACAAGGGGACTCAGAGGACCTTTAGTTCCTTTCATGTATCTGTTGATGCAAAGGAATAAACAATCATCCCCCAAGAAGGAAGTACAAGCATACATTCAGTGTTAGAGGAGGTTTGTGGTTATTGCTTGAGTTTTTCTGAGTGTCTTGAAAAAGTAAATTCAATAATTATAATTTTAGTGATTCAGTGTGGTCTTTAACAATGGAAAAAAGCCAAAGGAAAAATAATTAAAAGTGGTGAGAGGAAAACAGTGTTAAATGTATATAAGTATTTCAAAAAGTGTTACCCGGCTAAAAATGTCACTTTTTATGTTAAAAAAACCAGTGAAGCTATGTTAATTAGTGAAAGAACTAGGATTGAAGAAATATAAATTAAGATAGAAGGAGATTGTGGATAGATTGTCACGCCAACAAAAATACCTCAAAAAAATAAAATACAAAACAAAAAAATTACAGTTAAATTTTATCTTAATTTTGACTTTTTTTCAAAATAAAAAAAACTGCCTCCAGAGGAGTAATGTTGATAACACTTAACTGATTTCAAATTCCTTGTAGGCCTATGCTTGAATGAACAAACTAAACAAAAAAATAGTATTTATAGATTTATTCAAAGAGTTTTAAAATTAACAGCAATTAGATAAGATCAACAACTTACAAACTTTTGGAACTGGTGGGTTACTACAAAATAAATGTGACACTTATACACTATAAGACACCTTTTGTACTGTAAATGATTGGATGTCCTGTTTAAATAACTGCAAAATAGTAACTGGCTTAATGCCTGTAATTTTCATTGCCTAATATTATAAATTCAACTTTAAACAACATATTTTTGGCATTACAGGTTTTATATAAAAATAAATAATATTTCTCCTTGGTTCATATTTTAGCACCGATGGAATCGTAGATGGTTCACAGTGAGGCCAATTCACCAACACGATGACAACTGCGCGGGCCGCACAGTCATGTTTCTTTGTCACTTATTACCAACTAAACTATGCATATTGGTGAAAAGTTTCCAATAAAAAACAAAGTACCAATTTTTATCTACAACTTTCCCGCTGACAAAACTTATCTGACCAAAAAATTAAAAACTTTCTCACTGGTCGACTTTTCCATGTCTTTTTTCAAATATACAAACTAATTTTTACCGATATTATACTATTAAAAATTAGTTTTATTATATAATCAATTCATACTAACTTAGTAAGCATCCATATAGTTTACAAAATTTCAAAACGTTCAATCAATATTTATTCACTTAAAATGCAGTATAATTGAACTGTGGCCTCTCAAAACTGAATTTCCAAGAGCTAAATGCTTTTAAAGTACCTATATTGTAATTTTTTTTTAATTAGTAACTTTTTTTAATTGTATACCTTTAATAACAGGCAATAAATATTTTCCTTACCATTTCCATGCGAATATATGATTTTATGATTAATTTTGATCGGCGAGCCAACGTTTTTATACAGGCTGTACCTCAAAACTCCCATAGATTTGCTTATGGGCTTACCATACTGCAATCTCAATATGAAATAGAGTATAAGAACTGGCCCCATCCCAAAGCTCATAACTTACAAAAAATTTGATTTACAATGGCATGGGAAACAATTGGTTTTCTGTTGTTTCAAGACATTGCAGCTAAAGCAGTTTGCTAATTGTATGACTTGTCTCAAGTGGTTATGGCATTATCAAATTTCAAACGAATAAAAATGTTAGAAGTTTATTCATTGTTTTACTATTTAGAAAAGTATATTAAGGTTACTCACATAAACAGAAGACACCACAAATTATACAATGAAGTCACCGAAGCTGATGGAATAACTAGCTCAAAATGTTACCACCACTAAATAAGCAAGTTCTAAACGCCAAGTCAAGTCTGAACAATAACGAACGACAGTAGTGGTAGTACAAGACACGACACGCGTTTCACAGACAGTGCAGTAGCATTGCCAACGTAACTTGGTGTTTTTTCCCTAAATGAACAATCTAAATTTCCCTAGATTACTCAGAAATTCCCTAGATACATAAATCTTGCGTAAATACCAGCGAGGACATAATAGAAGAGACTATAAAATATATCAGGACAAGAAACCAGGTAATAAATTGTGGAAAAGTTCCGATTAAATAGAAAGTAGATAAATCGATTTGAAACCTTTTGCAACTTATTAAGGAAGGCCTCAACACCAAGAATAAATTAATTGTAAAGTCCGGAACTGGTTCAATTACATAATAAACAAAAGCAGTAAATAATTGGGATAAATCGAAAAATACATTACGTATTTTAATGAAAATTAGTAAGCAGGGGGTTTTTAAGTCGCTTATTATTATTTTATCATCAACATCTTTGTAAAACAATATGACGGATGGGAAATTATACTTTTCCACCATTATCACGATTGTTAAAAATGATTGTTATGATGAGATTAGCATGACTTGATATTGATAACCAGATCTAGATTTTTAATGTAAACGCCAAACAGACCATAAATATTCCCATTGTATCATCACTGTCTCCCCTACATACAGGGAAATTACCCTGCATGTAATATGAAATTACCCCAAGTCTTTTGTAGTATGAAGAATCCAAATATTGAGGTTTTATCACACATCAATATATTTTTAATTTATCTTAAATCTTTATTTGCAAGACTGCCTATATTTCCCTAAATATTAGTGTCTTTTCGCTGTTTCCATAGGATCTCCAAGACTTCCCTAAATCTAGGAAAATACTCCCTAGGTTGGCATCGCTGAGTACAGACTGTAGACAATGAAGAACAAAAATGAGAATTGAGAAATTTGAAGGGCAGTGTTTCCATAGAGATTAAAAAGATATCCCTCACTAAATGCGAAAAAATCCGTCTTTATCCCTCTCATCATATTTTTAAAATCCTCCCTTATACCTGAAAATCTGTTTTAATATTTAATATAACCTTATGGCTATAGTATTTAAGTATTTTCTGTTTCATCATATAACATAATTCAAAAATAAATTAATGTTGTCCTAATTCATATCATACAGAATCTAGAATACTTTGAAAAAAAAAATTTTATAAGTGATTACAGAAACCAATTGCATATCATCTCGTTATTATTGCTGTATGTATTAAACACTTCCATTTTAAAACCACATCAAGGATTTTTTACTTCAACACGATTAAATTTCGATACTTGTGTGATTATATAATCAATAAACAGTAATTATATAATCAATATATGATTAACTATGCAATAATACCTCCAACTAAGTGAGTTTTAAAAAGAATTATTTATATGTGCAATTGTACGTGAAGGAATTAAGGAATAAAAAAAAAAAAATCGAAAAGACTAAGATATCACATCGAAATTAAAAAAAATCTGTTATTAGCTAACATTGACTGATAAATTACAATCTTTACCCACTGTAAAGGCCAACAGTTGTTTCTTTATGGCGAGTTTCATATGTCCCTTAAGACAGCAGTCGTAAAGCCTCTTCACAAGAAGGGTAATGTCATCTATATACAACCGATTTCTATAACATCTACCTTCACGAAGGTTTTAGAAAAACTTTATCTGAATAGTCTCTAGCCGTTTTTGCTTAACGACGTTTATTCTTTTTTTACAGACAGTTTTGTTAAAAAAAAGATCTACAGTAAATGTTATGTTCAGCTTCGTTTCAGATGTACGGTATCTAAAGCAAAGCACTTGACGAACGCAAACATGTTTTTGGTTTAATTTTATATCTTAATAAAGCATTCGATATGTTTAAAACCATAAGCTGTTTCTTAATTAGAACACTTCGGAATAAGAGGTAATGCATCAAGTTGGATTTCTTCTTATCTGAAAGACCGATCACAAGCAGTTGAAATCCAATACTTGGAAAATAAATGTATCTTATTCAAGTAATCATGTGACAATTCTGTTTCTTCCTGTGTATCACACGGCTCGGTATTGGGGCCATTCCTTTTTTGCTTTTTTTGAATGATTTACATACCAGTATTTCTAGTGCTAATATTTGTCCACTAGCTGATGACACTTCTTTGAAAACAAGCAGATTTCACGAAACTATCAAGAAATCAAAGCTTTTGTAAAGAGTAATCTATTATATGGCAATGGTTAGCAACAATATTTCTGTAAATACATATAAAACAAAGTTCTTTGAATTCCAGCTGAGAAACTCAATGGACACTGCATCTAGTTTACATTTAAGTGAAAGTATTATCGAGTCTTGCACCCAGACAAACTTTTTAGTTTTAATTATTGATTATCGCCTAAATTTCTCTTATCACATTGCCAAAGTATCTAAGAAGGTTAATAGTAGTATCTTTATCCTGCGTAGACTGTTCAAGTTTCCTGATACCAGTGTTCTTCTTACAGCCTATTATGAGTGTTTATATCTACACTTAAAAAATTATGGAATTACAATCTGGGAAGTTGAAATTGCAAAAACTAACCGCTTACAGAACGAACGAGCAGTTAGATTAATTTTTGGTTTGAGAAAGACTGAAACATGTACTGTAGAGGGATTTTTTCTAAAAATAATGTACTAACGTTTTTGCTTGTACATATACTAGTCATTATCTTTTTCCATAAAAAATAAACACTTATTTAATTTTCACACCAACAAGCACTACAACTTTAGACTTGCCACCTCCACTCTTAATATACCTCACCATAACACAGGCTTTTGGGTAAAACAGTCATATATTAATGTAATATAAATGTTTAATACAGCAGACTGTACAGCCTCGGCTGATCACGCCAGTGTCAAAAAAATAACTTCGAATGTTTATTAGAACTATTCTTATAGTGTATTGAGTTTGGTTAGTAATTCTCTTTATTTCAGTGAAAATATTATTCCTGTAATTGAAAAAATCAAGAAAACACAAGGAGCCTTGGAACAAATTAATAACGTAGTCACGATTAATTATTTTATCATGAACTTTCAGTATATTACCTATTATCACTAACTGGGGAACAGGAAGGAAAAAATCTCAAATATTAAATGACAGTTCGAAGTCACTAGAAAAGTTGCATGAAAACACGGACTTCTCGTAGGAGGATGAACATCTCGCAGTGCGCATGCGCGAGGAACCTAGATCTGTGACGAGCAGAATGTTGCACTGTATACAACGTTAACAAGGAATTAAGGAGTTTAGGCACTGTCCACCATTCTCTCAATCTCTCGGTAACGTAACTGAGCCAACCAACAACAAATTCAAAAAAACATCAGACTAGATGCCTGTCCCGGAATAATTTGTTCTTACACCGAACCAATTAATTGATCTAATCTTAACCTCACAACATATAGCTTCTTTTTCTAATTGCTTGCTACGTGAATTCCACTGTACCTCAAAATAAATAAAACAACAGTAGGATACATTTATTTTAATTTGTTAATCTATATTTATAAAAGAGGATGTTTGTATGTTTGAAGTTTATGCGCTGCCAAACCATCCAACCGATCGCCTTGAAACTTTAGGATGTTGTCCTGTATACTCCCGAGATGGTTTCTGTGAAGTTTGGTGCAGATCCGTCCACAGGGTACCGCCCCACGGGCTCCTAAAGATCCCATGTTATTCAAATGGAGAATCTGAATTGTTTACAAAAAACATATGACTGTGTGGTTTAATGTAGTTTCACATGCCATAAGCAGATTGAAGTTCTCACAACAACAGTACTGTATATGTTTTGATTTATTGTAGTTCTACATTTCACCTTGAGAGTGTAGCACACACTACTTTTACTTGATCAGGTGATCTGTATTTGGTGTTAACCTTTTTTCTTCGGTAATTAAAACATGTGGTGAAACGTGAAAATAAAAAATAAATAATTATTTGTTTTGCAGTTTACTTTTTATGACATGCCTCCTAAAAAATCTAATATTGGTAGAAGAAGCAAAAATGCTCGAATTCTTTCAGCTATTAGGTTCTAAATCAAACTCAATATTATGACCAGCGAAGCGGGCGGGTACAGCTAGTCTATATTTATAAAAGAGGATGTTTGTATATATATTTGAAGTTTATGCGCTGCCAAACCATCCAACCGATCGCCTTGAAACTTTAGGATGTTGTCCTGTATACTCCCGAGATGGTTTTTGTGAAGTTTGATGCAGATCCGTCCACAGGGTACCGCCCCACGGGCTCCTAAAGATCCCATGTTATTCAAATGGAGAATCTGAATTGTTTACAAAAAACATATGACTGTGGTTTAATGTAGTTTCACATGCCATAAGCAGATTGAAGTTCTCACAACAATAGTACTGTATATGTTTTGATTTATTGTAGTTCTACATTTCACCTTGAGAGTGTAGCACCCACTACTTTTACTTGATCAGGTGATCTGTATTTGGTGTTAACCTTTTTTCCTCGGTAAATAAAACATGTGGTGAAATATGAAAATAAAAATAAATAATTATTTGTTTTGCAGTTTACTTTTTATGACATGCTCCTAAAAAATCTAATATTAGTAGAAGAAGCAAAAATGCTCGAATTCTTTCACCAATTAGGTTCTAAATCAAACTCAATATTATGACCGGCAAAGCGGGCGGGTACAGCTAGTTGAAGTATATGATTAGTTAATCTAAGTTATGTTTATTGTAAGAGACACAACTGGATAGGCTACTATTAGGGGGAAAACTGTAATGTATGTAGTAATGGATTTAATGTTGAAATAGTTTGAAAATTTCTTTTTCAAAGCAAATCTGATGAAAGGAAAAATTAATTAACGATATATCCATTGACAAGTATTCTGTAGGCCTTTCTTTACAATAGGCTTGTAAAGCCTATATGCCTCGTAATAAGTTTGTGAAGTGTTTATGAATGAAAATAAGAAACCGATTACCTCCAAAACTAAGGAACAAAGTACCCCACCACTTTACGGTGCTGCCGTTGTGATTGTAATTAAAGTAACTATTAAGAAAATTTGCAAAGAACTATTTTACTCTCAAGACCCTAAGGTTGCGTAATAACGTTTATTTTTCAAGTCACAGTTATATGGAACAGGTTCCTCACGCATGCGCACTGCGAGAATGTTAATCCTCTTACGAGAAGGCCGTGTGAAAAAATGTGTTTTTTAGTTGTAACTCACATAAATGTTAACACGCAGAATACAAATTAAAAAACCTCTGGTACTGTTCAAAGTAGATTAAACACTGAACAGAATATGTGATTAGGTGTTTTTAGCGTTTGTTTTGTAAATACAGTAGCGCCGCAAAGTGATGGGCCTATAATACAAAATCCGATGGTACTAAAACACAAAAAAAACTTAACGTGAAAACAGAGAACACCGTGCTGCTTTACTCTAGTATATTAGTTAACACTGTCACACTGGGTAGGAGGGAGCTGGTTGGTCACGTGACTCACTAGCACGTACTAGTAAAATGAAAATGTTGTATAGTTATCTTTTCTATACAACATCCGGACCTTGATTACCACTCAACATGGACACTCCAGTCTTATCTAGTAGTGTCTACGTCGAAGGCAACCATTAATAGGATGGCCACCATAGCAATATGAGGACTGAGCATAGAAGCTATCACCTACAATTTTCCTCCTCAACACTTTGCCCCCAAGGGGCTAACTGGGTTACAGCACAGCGCCACTAGTGTCAACCCAATTATTAACTTTTGTTAATATAAAATAATTAAATAAGCTCAAACTTACTTCAAACCTGATTCTCTTGCAAGATTACATCGATTATAACCTCTGATATAATGCTTCAGAACTGTGATTCTCTTGCAAGATTACATTGTTTATAACCTCAGATATAATGCTTCAGAACTGTGATTCTCTTGTAAATATTCTTTTAAAAGTATAATAAAATATGGCTGAAACCTTTCCTCTGAAAATTAAGTAAAACTTGTACAATTTGAGCAGCAACTACAAGTTCAACTTACACTTGCCAACTTGTGTAGTTTTGCTTACTAAGTTTAGTGATTGGATATTTTGTGTAATAGCTCTGTAAATATGTTACACAGTACTACTAAAGATTCTGGCTCGAAGCTGAAGCTATATTGCTACATAAGTAATTTTTCAACGAGAATATATCATTACACTCAAGTTAATGCCATCTGTTAAAAACAGCAGAAGCTCAAAACTACTTCAATTTGCTGTGCTTACTTTTGTGGTTTCAAATAAATAGAAGAATACTGATCAATGTTTTTTTAATTCAAATTAAAAATACTCCATTTTTTCCTAATGCATTTATTTGGTTACAAATGAGACATTATAAGTCGTCTATCTATGCCTGTTGATACTAAACAGAAATATAAGTGTGCATTACACATACTATAAATACTACTACTTGTGACAGAAAAAGATAATTTTTGTGTAAGTATGTTTCCACACACTTATTAAAATAATTCTTCGTTAAATTTCCGTTTATCAAAACTAGGCAAAGCTTATAATATGATAAGTCGGCACTGGTGGCGCAGTGTTGTAACCCAAGCTACTTGGGGGACAATGTGTTGAGGAGATTGTAGGAGATAGATCAAATGCTCGGTCCTCTTAATACGGACACGGCGTCCACTCAATGGTTTCAGTTGACGTGGACACTACTAGAGACGTCTGGGGTGTCCATGTCGAATGGTAGTCAGGATTCAGATGTTGTGTAGGGAAGAGAACTGAGAGTGGTTCGGATTCCACGTAGGTCCCTTAGTTGCCCTAGCTAAAGGGCTATAAATAAATAAATAGCTATAAATAAATAGCTCTTCCTGAGGAACAGTTGACCTTACTTAGTAACAATGACTACACTCATCACACCTTTTTAAAGTAAAATGTTGATATTTATATTACATATACTTATATTTATTTACTTATTTGAATTATTTATTAATATTTAACTATATTCACGTAAATATCTATAGTCGTGGTTTTAAATGTTATTTTCGAGTTTTAAGTTTGTCACAGTGTTTTGTGAATTTTCCTTTTATCGGTTAACATGTTAGCTGACTACAGGCGCTGCAGAGAACATCGGCTTAAAAAGTAATAATAATATGGACTGGACTTGAGATATTAAGTATAGTTTCTTTATATTAACAAGATTTTGTACAGTTTATTTGCAATTAAAATATTTTTGTTTTGTAGCCTGGCCACAAATACCGGAAACAGTGGCCAGTGAATATCCTAAGTTTAAATTTTGTAATATATTGAAGGAAATAAAAATTATTATTATTGTTGCTTTCAGGTGCTTATTTATACAAACAAATAATTTCTCCTTATAAATTTAAATAGTTTCTTGTTTTATTTACTAAACTAAGTACTCTAAGGCTGAAATACTTTTTGTTGACTATTATATAATAAAAAAAATAACACTACCTTAGTCATTAGATTGTTTTTTTATAAAATAAAAAACTGCTGTCTATAATAATTTACATGATTTGATAGTATAAAGCGAACTTAATAATGGTTCAGTGATTCGCAACAATTATACCAACACCCTACAACAACGTATTCAAAACTTGTTTCATCAATCCGCGTATAGGGAGAACTTTAAGTAATAAAATTTATTCATGTAAAAATGTATAAAATTCTAAATAACAAGTAAATTCATAGTTCACATCCCACAATATAAACGGTTTTATGAAATGTATTTGAAACAAATTCCAAATACACTAAAAATGTCCATAGTTTTTATTAGTCCAAAGTGTTTCGTCCAGATGTTGACAGTTTCTATAAGTATACAAAATTAATATTAGTATAATCTCTGAGGTTGTGTGAAGTGCTTAACATGGTTATCGCTTAACAAATAACTTAATGAAAATCTCTGACCCCCTACCTGATGACTTTGGATCTAATTGTAGCTTTGATGACTATCAAAAGATCGGTTGTCTGTCCGTCCACACCAACATGTGATCTGAACAGTTGTGGCAGTTGACTCTCCTTCCCTGCTAGGTTACCAGGCAGCGCGTTTATCAATAGCTGACGCCCGCATTTTGCAGTTGAACATTATACTTCCCTTGAAAAGTTTTCACGCCTATATTTGTTACATATGTCTTTCACAATTTTACAATCGTTATAGGATAAGTGTAAACAAGTTCCCTCTGAGATAGATTCGTTCTACCTGGGTTTGTATCATGAAAAAAATAATCTGAATAAAATAGTTATTAGTACTGTATTTAACAAAAAATAAACTTATAAAACTAAAATATGACTAGGGGACACCCCTACATGCCTCGCGTGCCAACCCCGTCACTCGCTGCGTTCTTGACACCTCGGCATGTGACTTTTGACAACAAATATTATTGGTAAACTTTATTAAGTAAAATCTTAATATTAAATTTATTTCTAGTAACTCACTCATTGCACTTCAATTGCAACCTATTAAAAGTTTAAATATGTGGTTACTAAGTTTCAGAAAGATCTATAACCTTATCAATTTTATAAACATAATAATTTACATTCTAACACCTCTTAAAATTTCATAAACATCATTAAACTCTCTATGTTATTCTTATGACTTAAAAATGTACTTTGAGGGCTTCTTATGCTCTTCAGAGTAAAAATATTTTTAAATGGGGACCTTATTGCACAAGTACGAATACGAACATATTTTTTGACACCTCTATCGTTAAAATTGTTAAAAAAATTAGGGAGAAGATGTGTTGACAAAAAACGGCTTCACGTATTCTGTATGAGGATTTCATGGGGCTTTATATACAAAATGTTAAGAAAAGGTAAGTACAGAACTGGTCGAAAATACAGTTGTAATATATATTTATTGGCCTCATGGAAGCCAATCTAATATTGTGGCCGGAGTAGCGAATGTTAATGAGTGTTAACAATTATTTCATAGGCAAGGAAACGTTGGCGAGACACATGGCTACTGGGAATGTATATATCTAATGTGAACCAATAACACAACTATGCTACACTTACATTACTAGTTGGAGTGTTCAGAAACGTTGGTGAGACACATGGCTACTGGGAATGTACATATCTAATGTGAACCAATAACACAACTATGCTACACATACATTACTAGTTGGAGAGTTCAGAAATCCGATATTGTATTTGCCGCGCACATCACTGGCATATTTAACATTCTAAAATTGCAAAAGTCGGCCATCAGGACAATGCTGAAAATATCTAATATTCAGAAACCCACAAATCATGTTATGATATTAAATCATATTAAAAGGCTATGGATGTTGTGTTTGAAACTATTATTATTAAAGTTGAACCAAATTATTGAAGAAAAGTCATAGTCATAAAACCTTTATTCATAGTTTATTTTTATTAACATCTAAAGATTTTATACTTAAATACTTTCAGAAAATTAGATTATCAGAAGAAGTATTTTCTCATTTATCTTCCTTGTCGCCCTACAAATAATGTACATTGTAGTAGTATGTAAATAGTACCCTTGGCAAACATTGTTGGATATTTTCTCGAGACGAATAGAAACAATACATATCCTGTCGCTGGTACCATTTCTTAGATAAATTGTTTTTATAAGAAAAGTATTTCCCACTATGTAAAGCAATAGGAAATGAAATGTTCCTTGTTTGAAGCTTTAAAATTGCACGCAATGTGTACATTTAATAGTACATTTAATGTGTACCTTATATTTAATGTGTACCTTATATTTAATGTGTACATTATACTCGTATTTAATGTGCACATTATATTTAATTTACTTTATGAGCAATTTTTAAAATAATTGTTTATGATTTGAAATATTTTAAAATATCAATGAATTTTAAGTTTCAATACGTTAATTAGTCACAGAAAATCCAATTAATTTTTGTTTCTGTAAGTGAAGTGATGAAATGTTTCGGAAAGTATTTGACAAAGATAAAGTTAGGTCTAATATTCCTTTTTAACTAGCATCATTAATATAAGACAAAAAAATATATCCGATGTATAAGTAATTTAAAGAATTTTACAGGTAATCGTGGCTGTGTATAAATGTTATAAATCTCCACAGTAAAATAAATAAAAATCAAATAATCAAGCTCGACACTATTAATACTCACATGGTGTCCGCTCAACGGTTGCTATCGATGTGGACAGTACTTGAGAATTCTGGGGTGTCCGTGTTGGGTGGTAGTCAGAATTCAGATGTTGTGTATGGGAGAGAACTTATTAGTGAGGTATAATTAGATAACAATCAGATGAAAATAAGTAAAATTGTTTGTATGTATATAAAAGTCAAATAATATTGGGTATTTGAGTCAGCTTTAGTATTAATATAGAGGGTCGCCATTAAAAGATAGAAGTAAAAAAGATAATATTGACTTCTACTTCAGAAAGTTCCTGCAAATACCTTCATTTGGCGTTACCTTTAACAGGTAGTATGGTCAAAGATATTTGACACTATGTTCACTCGCCAAGTACTATTCTGTTCAAGCCCTTACACAACCAACCCTACCTTAGAGTAAATACTATGTGGTGGGGGGGGTAAGGGAAAGCTGAAGTTTAAAAGAATGGGACTTTGAGAAACTTTGGGGGAAGGACTTAAAAACAGATAAAATTGATTGGTTTAAAAAGAAGAGAAATTGGAAAAAGGACCAAAATTTTTACCTAATATTAAGAACTTTATTTTTTTTACTTTCCCCACTTTCTTCAAAAAAGGGCACTTGAATTTCATCTATTTTTTTTTCTTGGGGTTATTTTTGGGTTTTTTCCTGTTTCGGGTTTAGGGCAAACCAAATTCGGACATTTTTAACATTCATTCTCCTTCACTTTTTTACTAATTTGCTTAACATCTAAAACTTTTTTTCCTCTTTAACCCATTACTTTCCTTCCAACAAAATTTTTTTAAAATATTCCCTTTTTTTTTTACTCATCTCACTTTTAAATTTACTTCAAGTTAAAATTTGTCTTTTTTTTCAACTATTTGTTTTTGTTTTTTAAATTTTTATTTTTGCTTCCTTTTAAAAGTTTTTTTTTTAAATTTTCTTATATTTCTCTTTTGTTATGTTTTTAATTTTAATTGTTCTCCTTTTTTAAAATTAATTTCTATTAAATTTTCGCTTTTGTTTTTTGATATTTTTATGGGTTTTAAAATTTAAAAATTTTTTTTTTCCACTTTTTTTAAATTTTAAAAGGGGAAATTTTTATCATTTTTTTTGTCTTTTTTTCTACTATTTTTTTTTTTGAATAATTGTTGCTCACGGGTTAAAATTATTTCTAGTTAAAATTTTCTTTTTCTGTTTTTTCTTTTTTTTTTTTTTTAAAATTTTTTTTTGATTTTTTTTTAATTTTTTAATTTTTTTTTTCCCCTTTTTACTTAAAAGTTTTAAATTTTTTTATATTTTTTTCTTTTATTTTTATTATTTTTTTTTGGTATTTTTTTCTAACTCATACCCCTGGTTTTACTTTTCCCTTTTTTTGTTTATATTCTATTATTTTTTCCCATACTTTTTATTTTAACATTCATACCCAAAATTTTCATGTATTTTAGTTCCCTTCAAAAAGATTTCTCACTTTGGGCTTCCAGGGTTTCCCGTAATTTTTAAATTTTTTTGGTTTGCCATCCTTTTTTTTTAAAACCCCCTTTTTTTTTTTAAAAAAAAAAAAATTTAAAATTTTTTCTTTTTTGATCAGTTTTTATTTTTTAAAAAAAATTGTTTTTTAAGTTTTTTCCTTTATCTCATTTTTTTGCCCTATTCATTTTATAACTATTTTTTTTATTTCATTTTCAATCCCAAAACTTTGGGTTCTTTTTCTTGGTACTTTTTTTCTTTTTTCTTATTTATCGTTTTCTTATTGAAATTATAATTTCTTTTTATTTTCTTTTTTTTTTTAAATTTTTTTATTCCTTCTTTTACTTTTTTTTTTTGTATTTTTCTTTAATGAACTAAATTAACTAACTATATTTTTTTTTAATTTCTTTTTTTAATTAATTGTTTTAATTAATTTAAATTGTCCTTTCTTAACATTTTTCAACTTTAAATTCATAATTTTAAACTCTTCAATTTATTTTTATGACCTGCCTTTAAACTTTTTTAAATGGAAAAGAAACTTAAAAAAATTTTTCTTTTTCAGAATTCATGTTTTTTTTTTTTTTTTTTACTTTAAATTTTTTCTATTTGTCTCACCTCCAATTTTTAAATAAAAGAAACCCCTTACAGGTTGATTGTACAAGTTTATCTAAAAAAAAGTCGGAAAAAAACCATTATTACAAAAACCCAAGCTTTTACGAAACCTATTTAAAATACTTCGAATAAAAAAAAAATTAAATCAACAAAAAGGGGGGGGGCAAAATTTTTAAATTTTTTTAAAAAGAATTAAGTGCAAAGGGAAAGAATAATTTTTTAATTTTCGGAAAAAAAACTCCCCAAAAAACTTTTGGGGTTTCCCGCTTTTTGCCATCTAACTTTACTCAACAATCCCTTAAAACCCCCCAACCCAAAGGGGTTGGTACTTCCTCTTTTTTTTAAACACAGCCCCTTGAAGGAAAATTTAAATTTAAAATAAGGAAAACAATTTTTTTTTTTAAAATTTGGTTTTTCTGGTTTAGGGAAATTTAATTTGTTTATAATTGTCATATTTTACAATTAAATTTTTGTTAAATTTTTGATTTTTAAAAGTTTAATTTAAAATAAACTGTAAAAAGGGTTCTTTTTATTTATTTGGTAAAAAAGGTATGTTAGAAAAATACGAAATGTTTTTGTTCAGGGGAATTTTTAATTTTTTTTTTTCCAAAAATGTTAAAATGTATTCTTTATTCCTTTAAATTTTATTTAAAATTTAATTTTAAAATTTTCTTATGGTTTTTTAAATATTCATTAGGTTTTTATTCAAATTTAAATAGTTTTATAAGGCGTATTTTAAAGTGGGAAAAAATTTATTAAATAAGGGTTTTAATAGTTATTATTTTATATTTTGAATGTAATAATATTTTTTAAATTTTTTTTTATTCATCAATGTTTTGGGAAATTTATCCTTTGAAACATAAAAAAAATTTTTTTAACATTAAAATTCCCCTAAAAAATATAAAAATTTAAATTTATTTAAAATATGGAATGTTCAAACCAAAAAAAATGGGTTATTTCATTTTTACGTGTTTGAATTTATTTTTTGCATGGATTTTCATTGGTAGAGAAAATATAGGGGATTTACTGCTTCCAGTTTGGGAAAAAAACCAATTTCCACAGGGAAAAATTGTGTTTCGGTGTCTTTAAATTATAAAAAAAGTACTTTTTTTTCTAAATTTTTTTTAAAAAAGTTTTTTCCCAATACCTTATCTAAAAATTTCTTTGAAATTTTAAATTTTTAAAAAATCCCAAAAAAATAAATTTATAAAAATATAAAACAATTAAATAAAAAAGAAATAAAATTTTTTTGAAATCTTCAACAAAACCAGGCAATTATTAATAAAAATTTTTTTAATAGAACAAAAAGTTAAATAGTATTTTAATAAGGGGTCTTGTTAAATTTTGGTAAACCAACGAAAAACAACCAATAAAAGGAAAGTTTATTTTATGACCTGCCCCCAAACTTGGGGTATTAAAAAAGAAACCCCCAAAATAAAACTTTTAAATGTGTGTTTTTTTTTATTTAAAAAAAATTAAATTTATTAAAATTCCCAATATTTTTTAAAAAAAATTAAATTTTTCAGTGTTATTGTAATTTTTTTTTTTTAAAAAAAAAATTATAAACATTTTTTAAATTATTTTGTTGTGCATGAAAAATTATCGGCCCTAAAATTTTTTAATTTTTCAAAAAGTGGGTAAGAAAAGATTAAATAAAAAATTACATTTAAAAAAAGATTTTTTAAAAAATTTCGGTTTACTTTTTATAAATTTTTTTTTGGTTTCCCTTTTTTAACCTTTAATGCAAGAGAAGTGGGCCGCCTAATTACCTTGTATTCCAAACACAGCGGATATACCGTTAATTTAAAAATTCTTGATTATTATCTTGGTTGTCAATTTATGAAATATTAAATTTGTTTAAAAGTATTACATTTATAGTATTATAATAGTTACCGTAAAAATAAAAAAAATTAAGTATTTTAAAGTTAAAAAGTATATAAAAAGTATTTAGTGCCTTAAATTTAAATTTTTACAAAAAAGAAATTAAACAAAAAAAATTTTTTAAAACCCCCAACTAACTTTCACAAGGACTAGTTCAACCAATTTTTAATTTTTTTTTAAAAAAAATTAAAAAAGCTCAAATTTTATTAAATGATTCTTTGAAGAATTACATCATTAAATTATATAATGAGAAATTTTTTTTTTCAATTAATTTTTTAAATAATTAAATTTTTTGAAAATTGATTTTTAAGACAAATGTTTATAAATACTTTTAAAAATATAATAAAATATGGGAAACTTTTTCCCCGAAAATAGTAAAATTTGCTTTTTAGAGAACTAAAAATTTAAATTAAAATTTAAGTTTGTAGGGTTTTTTTTTTTTTAAAAAAAAAAAGTTTAAAAAATTTGGATTGGGAAAATTTTTTGTGGGGGGGGAAAAACTTTTTTCCCTTTTAAAATTTAAAAAGGGTAACCCAAAAATAAAAAAACCCAAAAAAAAAATTTCAGGTGGGGAACTTGAATTTAAAAAAAATTTTAAATAGAAAATTCAAAGAAAAATAACAATTACAAATCCCAAATTTTAAAATGGGATTGTTTAAAAACCCCAGAAATAAAAACAATCAATTTGGTGTGCAAATTTTTTTTGGGTTTAAAAAAAAGGGGAAAGGAAAAATTTTAAAGTTTTTTAAAAAAATTTTAAAAAAACTATTTTTTTAATGCATTTTTGGTTACAAATGGGGACATTTAAAGTGTTAAATTTTTATTCTAAAAAAATATAAGTGTTTTTATTTTAAACATAAAAATTTTTCTACTTTTCAAAAAAGTTAAATTTTTGTTTTTAAAAGTATGTTTACAATTAAAAAAAAAAATCTTTTTTTAAATTTTTTGTTTAATTTAAAAAGGAAAAAATTTTAAATTTTTGAAAAGTTTCGGCATTGGGCGCATTTTTTAACCAAACACTTTTGGGGGACAATTTGTTGGGAATTGTAAATAATAAATGTGGGTCCTTTAATACACACGGTCCATAATGGTTTAGTTACGTAACTACAAGATCTGGGGGCCAAATTCAAATGGTTTCAATTATTTGTGGGGGAAAAAAAGGGTTCGGGATCCACTAGGCCCTTATTCCCCTTAAATATAAAAAATAAAAAGTAAAAAAAAAAATTTTTAAAATAAAAATCTTCCTGAGAAATTTTTTAATAAGTTAAACTTTTACTTTAAACACTCAAAAACAAAAATATTTTAAAAATTTTAAAATTTTGAAAATTTAAAACCCTATACTTATTTTAATTTTCCTTTTTTTTTTTTTTTTTAAAAATTTTAACTTTTAAATAAAAACAGTCGTGGTTTTAAAATTTTTTTTTCATGTTTTAAGTTTGTCACCCCGTTTTATTGGTTTTGGGAATTTTTTTTTTTAAATTACCTTTAAAGGGCGGCTGGACACGGTTAAAAAATTAATTAAAATAATTACGGACTTTAAAAAATAAATTTTATTTTTTTATTAAAAAATTTTTGTTACCCCCTTTTTTTCAATTAAAAAATTTTTTGGGTTTTTTTTGGGTGCAAAATACCCGGAACAGTGGAGGAATTTAAAGTTTAAATTTTTTAATAGAAGGAAAAAAAAATTTTTATTATTTTTTTGCTTGGTGCTTATTTTAACAACAAAAATTTTTTTAAAAATTTAAAAAGTTTCTTGTTTTATTTACTAAACTAAATAAAACTAATAAAAACTTTTTGTTTACTTTATTATAAAAAAATAACACTACCTTAGTATTTGAATTTTTTTTTAAAATAAAAAATGCTTTTTATAATAATTTACTTTTATATTAAAAGCGGGTTAATAAATTTTTAGGAATTTGCAAAAATTTAAAACCAAACAACGATTTAAAAATGACAACGCGTATGGGAGAACTTTAAAAATAATAAAAATTTATTATTAAAAAGTTAAAAAACAAAAAACAAGTAAATTTTGTTAATCCCCCAATTTTAAAAAGTTTTTATGAAATTTTTGAAACAAATTTCCCCAAAAACCTAAAAATGATATTTTAAGTAAATTTTTTGATGTTTCAGTTTCTTAATATACAAAATTTAAAATTTTTATAATTTTAGTTTTTTTAATTTTAACATGGTTTTCGCTAAAAAAAACTTTTTAAAAAAAAAAATCCTAACCCCACCTTTAAGATTTGGTTAATTTAAATTGTGCATAAAAATGGTTTTGCCCCCCCCAACTTATAAGTTGTGATTGACCTTTTCCCCCTCAGGGTTCCCCCAACATTTACAAAAGCTGGGGGCCCCGAAAAATTTTTCGTTTAAAAAATTTTTTCCCCAAAATTTTCAGTAAAAATTTTACAATCCCAATTTTTCAACGTTTTTTAGAAATGAAACAATTCCCCTAGATAGAATTTTTTTTACCTGGTTTTTGTATCATGAAAAAATTAATTGAAAAAAAATAGTTTTATACTTTTATTTAAAAAAATAACTTATAAAATAAAAAATGGGCTAGGGGGACACCCCCAAAGTCGGGGGTGCCAACCCCGTACTCGTGCGTTTTGACCCTCGGCAGTGACTTTTACCAAAAATTTTTTTTGGAATTTTTAAGTTAAAATCTTTTAAATTTAAATTTTTGTAACCCCTATTCCTTTTAACAAAATTTTAAAAGTTTAAATTTGGAAAAAAGTTTCAGAAAGATCTTTACCTTTTTTTTTCAAAAAAAAAAAAAATAATAAAATTTAAAATTTAACATTTAAAATTTCATAAACACTTAAATCTCGTTATCTTTTGCTTAAAAAGATTTAGGGTTCTTTTGTCTTAATAAAAATAATTTTTAAAAACCTTTTGCCAAGACATAAAAAAACATATTTTTTGAATCTATCTTTAAAATTTTTAAAAAAAAATTTTAAAAATTGTTTCAAAAAACGGCTTCACGTATTCTGTATGAGGATTTCATGGGGCTTTATATACAAAATGTTAAGAAAAGGTAAGTACAGAACTGGTCGAAAATACAGTTGTAATATATATTTATTGGCCTCATGGAAGCCAATCTAATATTGTGGCCGGAGTAGCGAATGTTAATGAGTGTTAACAATTATTTCATAGGCAAGGAAACGTTGGCGAGACACATGGCTACTGGGAATGTATATATCTAATGTGAACCAATAACACAACTATGCTACACTTACATTACTAGTTGGAGTGTTCAGAAACGTTGGTGAGACACATGGCTACTGGGAATGTACATATCTAATGTGAACCAATAACACAACTATGCTACACATACATTACTAGTTGGAGAGTTCAGAAATCCGATATTGTATTTGCCGCGCACATCACTGGCATATTTAACATTCTAAAATTGCAAAAGTCGGCCATCAGGACAATGCTGAAAATATCTAATATTCAGAAACCCACAAATCATGTTATGATATTAAATCATATTAAAAGGCTATGGATGTTGTGTTTGAAACTATTATTATTAAAGTTGAACCAAATTATTGAAGAAAAGTCATAGTCATAAAACCTTTATTCATAGTTTATTTTTATTAACATCTAAAGATTTTATACTTAAATACTTTCAGAAAATTAGATTATCAGAAGAAGTATTTTCTCATTTATCTTCCTTGTCGCCCTACAAATAATGTACATTGTAGTAGTATGTAAATAGTACCCTTGGCAAACATTGTTGGATATTTTCTCGAGACGAATAGAAACAATACATATCCTGTCGCTGGTACCATTTCTTAGATAAATTGTTTTTATAAGAAAAGTATTTCCCACTATGTAAAGCAATAGGAAATGAAATGTTCCTTGTTTGAAGCTTTAAAATTGCACGCAATGTGTACATTTAATAGTACATTTAATGTGTACCTTATATTTAATGTGTACCTTATATTTAATGTGTACATTATACTCGTATTTAATGTGCACATTATATTTAATTTACTTTATGAGCAATTTTTAAAATAATTGTTTATGATTTGAAATATTTTAAAATATCAATGAATTTTAAGTTTCAATACGTTAATTAGTCACAGAAAATCCAATTAATTTTTGTTTCTGTAAGTGAAGTGATGAAATGTTTCGGAAAGTATTTGACAAAGATAAAGTTAGGTCTAATATTCCTTTTTAACTAGCATCATTAATATAAGACAAAAAAATATATCCGATGTATAAGTAATTTAAAGAATTTTACAGGTAATCGTGGCTGTGTATAAATGTTATAAATCTCCACAGTAAAATAAATAAAAATCAAATAATCAAGCTCGACACTATTAATACTCACATGGTGTCCGCTCAACGGTTGCTATCGATGTGGACAGTACTTGAGAATTCTGGGGTGTCCGTGTTGGGTGGTAGTCAGAATTCAGATGTTGTGTATGGGAGAGAACTTATTAGTGAGGTATAATTAGATAACAATCAGATGAAAATAAGTAAAATTGTTTGTATGTATATAAAAGTCAAATAATATTGGGTATTTGAGTCAGCTTTAGTATTAATATAGAGGGTCGCCATTAAAAGATAGAAGTAAAAAAGATAATATTGACTTCTACTTCAGAAAGTTCCTGCAAATACCTTCATTTGGCGTTACCTTTAACAGGTAGTATGGTCAAAGATATTTGACACTATGTTCACTCGCCAAGTACTATTCTGTTCAAGCCCTTACACAACCAACCCTACCTTAGAGTAAATATACTAGGTGGTAGTAGGGGGAGTAACGGTGATGTCTGATTAACGTACTAATGAATGGACTCTTGAGTCCTTCATTAACTTTGGGAATGTGATCTTTACAAAATCATGATAATGTATGCGTTCCTATTCAAAATGTAAGAGAAATGGAAACTTTGGATCCAACATATTTTACCTACATATTAATGAACTTGTATTTTTCTTACATTCCAACAATTCACTAAATTCTTCAAGAAAAGGTCAGCAGAATGATGATTAATCATCTAGTTTAATGAGGTTTGTTCATGATTGGTAGATAATATTTGGAGATTTCCAATGTTTTCAAGTGTTTAGGAGACAAACACAACGTTTCGACAGGTATAACAAATTCATGTCGTCTTCAGGCATACTTACTAATTTAGCTTACATCTAAAACTTTTTTTTCCTCTTTAACCCATATACTTCCTTAACAACAACAACGAGGTTTGTTGTTAAACTATCGCTCCTTTCTTTTTGTTACTCAGTGCTCACTGTGTTAAAAGTGTTACTATCTAGTTAAATTTGTCTTATATGTTCATACTATTTGTTATGTTTGTAATATATTGTTGCTCACTGTGTTAAAAGTGTTATTATCTAGTTAAATTTGTCTTATATGTTCATACTATTTGTTATGTTTGTAATATATTGTTGCTCACTGTGTTAAAAGTGTAATTATCTAGTTAAATTTGTCTTATATGTTCATACTATTTGTTATGTTTGTAATATATTGTTGCTCACTGTGTTAAAAGTGTAATTATCTAGTTAAATTTGTCTTATATGTTCATACTATTTGTTATGTTTGTAATATATTGTTGCTCACTGTGTTAAAAGTGTAATTATCTAGTTAAATTTGTCTTGTATGTTCATACTATTTGTTATGTTTGTAATATATTGTTGCATTTGCTTAGTTTAATTCATTATTCTTTATAACATTAAATAGTATAAATTTTATACTATGTTATTCATGACTATTTGTGATATATGTATTTTTTGGTATTATGATTTCTAGACTCAATAACCACTGGTTGTTGACTTTTAGACGTTGTTTGTTTATATTACTATTATTTTGTCATAGTGCTGTTTATTGTTAACATTCATTACGGTGTATGTTATCGATTGTTATAAGTTGTCCCTATCAAAGGGAAGATTACTCTACTTGTGGGCTTCCTAGGGTCACTGATAGAATTTATTTAACTTCTTAGAATTTAGCCATCACTGTAAAATTATTGTGTGTAAAATGCCGTGTTGTCTTTTTAAATAAAAATATATAAAATGTTATTCTTTTTTAAGATCAGTGGGATTTTATGTTTGAAAATATTGTTTTCGAAGTGATTTTCCATTTATCTCATTTACTTTGACCAATATTCATTTATATACTATCTTATGGAAGTGTATATGTAACATTTCAATCCCAAAAACATTAGGTTGCTATTTTTCATTGGTACGTTTTGTAATCTTTTTCTTATGTATCAGTTATCTTGATTGAAATTATAATTTACTTTGTATTTCTTCTTATTTTATACTTTTCTATTCCTTCTTAATTACATTATTTTTATATTGTAATATTCTTTAATAGAACATAATATAGCATGAACTAGTATGTTCTTAATTAGATGTTCATTTGTTTATAATTAATTGTTTTAATTAATTTAAATTGTCCTTTTCTTAACATTGTTTACATATCTTAATTCATATATTTTCAAACTCAATGTCAGATGTTATTAATATTATGAACCTGCACATTTAAACTATTATTAAATGGAAAAGAAACTTAAAAATTTATTTTAACTTTTTCAGACATGTCAGTGTTATTTTTTTTAATTTAAAATAACATGTTAAATTTATTCCTATTGTCTCACACTCCAATTTTAAATAGAACAGTAACAATTACATGTTTGTTGCATTGTACATTAGTTGGTATCGTAAAATAAAGTCGGTAATATTAAACCATTATTACTAGAAATCCTCAATGTTTCGTTTACGAATGCTCTATTTAATAATATTTTCTTGGCGATATAAATAATTAATATCAACAAAGTGGTGAGGAGCTACAGCCAGCTTACAGTTTATTTTACCTGTAATTACGCTGTCAGAAGGAAAGGAGATAATTTTCTGGACCATTGGATCGGAAAGTAGAAGTAACTCCTCATAAAAGAGCAATTGTGGTGGTGTTGCCGGCGTGGTGGCTCAGTGGCTAAGGCTTCTGACTGCAGAGGGCAAGGTCCAAGGTTCAAACCCCACTGAGCCAACGGTCGGTACTTCACTCTTTGAATAAAATTCACACACAGGCCTGCAGACCCATATGAACTGGCAAGTTAAGTTTAAAATAAGGAAAACAATTATTTTATTATAATATCTTGGTTTATCTGTGTTTAGGAAATATTAAATATTCGTTATATAATTGTCATATATACCAACCTTAAATTTATTGATTAATTTATTGAATATTACAAATAAACAGTAATTAATTAAAATAAACTGTAAATGGTTACTTCCTCATTATAATTGGAGTAAAAAAGAAAGTATAGTTAGTATAATACGAAATAGTTAGTACACGGGAACTAAATTAATTTTCTGTTTTCAAAAAACTGAATTGAGAAACTGAATCATTTGCTTTATTCCATTTAATTCATTAAACTTATCAATAATGATTTCTTATGAGTTACTTTAATCATTCTATTAGGTTAATATTATTCATTTTAAATAAGTTACTATACGAGGCGTCATTTTTAAAGTGAAAGTGTTATTAAAGTGAACGGTTTGATATAGTTATTACTTTCATCATTATGAATGTAATAATAATAATGAAGAGTGTTTATTTTTATACATCAATGTTTTGTGAAATATACTCATTTTGAAACATAGATATAAAAATATTAACGATCTGAAAATAGCTCCATACAACTACTAATAAATATTCACTATTTATTACACTATGGAACTGTTCTAAACAAATAGTAATGGAGTTATGCCTGGCAGTATGTATCTGTAGTTTGAAAGTTATTTGTTAGCATTGGATTGTTCATGGTATGTAGATAATATTTGGAGATTTACAATGCTTCCAGTTTAGGAAACAAACACAACGTTTCCACAGGTACAACAAACTCCTGTCGTCTTCAGGTGTACTTACTAACTTAGCCTAAATCTATAAAGTACTTTTTTTTCTAACCCATACTAACTAAAACAAGATTTAATATTACCGAATACGCTTAGATACTAAAGATTACTGTTGAAAGTCAAACGTTCTTAAAAAACTATCACACATAACATAATTATACAAAATATAATACACAATATGAAATAAAAAAGAAATGCAAAATATGAAATCGTTCAACAAAACACAGAGCAAGTTATTAAATAGACCAAATACTCAATGAGATACAAAAGTAAATGCAGTATGTATCAATAAGGACGTCGTGTGTGTGAAACTGGTGAGTGGTACCAACGAACACACAGGACCAATAGAAAGGACAAGTCCATATATGGCGTGGACTGTAGCCGTGACCACCATCTTGGTATACCTTAGAAAGAGCAACACGCCTGGAAGAGTAAAACATTTTAATGTGTGCTTTTGAAATAATCTGTGATCTAAAATACTTGGAAATTATGTAAAATTACAGAATATTGTGTGTGTACAAAAATTAGGTTGTGATCATGATAGTAATAGTAAGTTTAATTTTATTATTTACTAAATAAATTAGTAAAGCTGATTTTTTAATATGGATTTTAGATTGTGACATGAAAAAGTTAGTCGGCTGCCAAAATTGTTATTATTTGGTCAGAGAAGTGGTGTAAGCAGTAAAGATGTAAATAAACAGTTACATTTACAAAATCTGATTTTTTAAAAACTTTCTGGTTTACTTTTTTATATTTTTTTTAAGTTATGCATTTGACTAGACCATATATGCACAGAGATATGTGGCGCTGCCTAATATAGCCTACTGCTCATTGCTCTGATCACAGCGGATATACCTGTTAAGTTGTGAAATTCTTGATCTATTATCATTGCTTGTGCAATTGTATCGTAAATATTATTAATTATGTTAAAAGTATTACATTTATAGTATTCATAATCAGTTACCTGTGAAAAATCCAAATATATAAGTAATTTTATAGTTACAAAAGTATACTACAAAATGTTATCTTAGTGCCATTAAATAAATACTACAAATAAAGAAACTTGAACACAAAAAACATTTATTTGAAAGTTTTTTTATTTTGTATAATAGAAGTTTAATTAATAATTGTTGACTTCAGAAAAAAAATGTTAAACTGTAATGCCTATAATTAGTTTAGTGAGATTATACAAATTTGCCTAAAGCAGCAAGCCAACTTACATTGTAACGTAACCAAACAGATTTTAAATATTATTTTTAAAGTAAAAACTCAAACAGACGGACAAAAACTATGGGTCTTAAGTATAACAATAATAAGGAACACAGTTGCATTTTAGAAAACCTCAATTGTGCAAATTATGAGAATATCAACCATTTTAATTAAAAGTTACAAATAATAAATACAATAAAGTAATGTACAATAATTTAAACAATACAGGAAAATAAGTGACAATACCTGCAACCAGATATAAATGCTTTGGAAACAGTGAACCAGAAGGCCACAAAAATACAATCAACATAGCGACTATATGTAATGAATAACATGGTGTAATAATGAATTATACAATGATGAGAAAAAAATATGACCAGCTAAATAATATAATACAATACAATGATATACGTAACAATACTATGCATAAAGAGCAATTTGGTATTGAATAATAGAGAAATTTACAATTAGCAGGTTTATACCTATGCAGACTAAATAATAAAAGTGGTAAACTTTTAAGTGGAAAAATTCTTAAATTCAATTAACGAAGGAAACCATAAAGGAGAATTTTAGATAAGTTGCCTTGTAACTCATATAGGAGTTTGTTAAAACATTCTAAGTACCATATTTTCATATTTATGTATTTTTAAAATATTATTCTTTACGAATTGTAAGAAACATATAAAAATGTTTAACTGTTGAACGTTTCAGCCTAACAAACTGTGGGTTAACCTTCCGTCGGGCGCATCACGGAGTTTTTCTCCGGGTCAACACGTTTTACCATTGATTTTACTATACATTTTATATAGTAAAATCAATGGTTTTACTTAATAAAATACACTAGTTTGCGAGCTGCAGCCCTGTAGCTAGCCATACTTCACGAGCCTCCTTCTAGGAACATATTACGTATTGTCTCATCCCCTCCAATCCTCCAATGTCCTTGGCTTCAGTGGTGGATCGTTTCCCGTGAGGTCTGGAGCATTTCTCCGCGTGCGCCCGTTCGCGTCTTTATAGTCCGGACAATTTCTCCATGTGCTCCATGTGCCCTTTGCTGTATATATAAACCAATAATTTTGTAAATATTTATTTTGTTTTTTATGTGAGTTTTGTGTTATCTATTAGCCTGTTTTATGTTCAATTGACTTGTTACCATGAATACTGCAGAACGGAACAGAATATCTAGCTTATTGGACAGTGTTGAAAGGGAAGAAAATGTGGGGAACCATAATGTAGATCATAGACCAACAGGAGCATTTGTTAGAGAACTATTTGCAAATAGTGATGAAGAGGATATAAATTTAGATGATAATTTCGATATAATGTACCTAAGTTATTTATGATATTTTATTATTTTTGTAGGTTGATATAATATTTTTCTTTTATTTGATCGTACAATTTCAATATTTATTCACGATTTACCTAAGAAGTAATATTTAGTAAGTGTAATATTAATAGTATACTACAGTAGTATAATAAGTAGTAGTATAATATTAATAATATTTTCAAGTATTGTATTTGTTTTTTAGATTCATAGCATATTTTACATTTATTTGATAACTTTCATTTCATTTATCCTATAGAGTCTATTGTTTTATTAAATTAATGAATTTACAAATTATATTATCATATAAGATTATGTTTTATGTTATTTTTTATTAAATTTCACAATGTTATTACGATATTTTACAATTATTTTATGACGTTATGTTTGTAAATTTGTTTACATTTTTATTGAAATGTTTTAGTCAGGAAAACTTACTAAAGCAAAATATTATACCACGTAAAATGATAATAGACAATAAACAGATGTTTCTTTATTCATTTGGCTTTTATTTTGTATTATGGAGAAAAACTCCGTGAGCGCCTGATCGCGTTTTGAATTCACTGCGCCCGATGGAAGGTTAATATGTTGGTAGTTTTCACTTTATAAACATTATTTCTAACAGGACCGTATTTAAATTACATCCAATTAATTACCTTTCTTACTGACCCATAAACGTTACAGTTTTGGTGTGTCGTGTGACGGTCCACCCGACTGACGAGTCAGGTGGATGTTCCTGAGAGTGGATCATCGGCTACGCTAGTAGGATCATCGGCCACCGCCGCCATCTTACCAGAACTTGTTGCTTTCGGCCAGCTTCAACTCAGGCCTCTAATGCCACTTGTACTGGCCTTATGTCTTCGTTAGGTCGATGTAGAAAGGTCAAGGTTCCTTGTTAGTTTGCAGCAGTTTTATAAATGTCAAATAATTAATAATTGTCCTAGATACAAACATTCTTCAATATACTAATTATTAAAAATTGTACGAATATCTAGCCTTTTTTCTAACAACATTTTTGTAGGATTACCAGGGAATCTTCTGAGCCTGATAAGGTTAAAGAAAGAAACGAGTAGTTTCGAGCTTTAAGATTAAGATTTTAACTAAGAGATAGGTAATTATACTAAACAACCTAATTTTGTTTAGGTTTTTAATTGTAAATATATTTCGATTATATAGCTAACATAAAGATTGCCTCACATTGTTGTAACAGTGTGTAGAATTATCTTATACTATAAAACGAGCAAGGAATTGTATGTATGTACCTATTTCCAGTCATTTTATTTCAAAAACAAACGGCTCTACCGATTTTCTTCGTACTTTGTCTATAAAAGGTTTTCTACCTCAGGAATCCAATGGATTTGGTGACAATTTTGAGAAAACTCATTTTCTATGAGTTTTCACGATTCCAAAAGTACACAGTAAAAATATAGGAGACAGGCGGGTGGGTCAATACCACTGTTTAATGTTTACTATTTACTATTTCAACATTTGAGTTATGATTTTAATTTATTTTTTTAAATAACACATGTTTTTCTGAATCTGTTAAAATGTAAACAAACCAAATATTATTGTATTTTTCTTACCTATGTCTAATATACACAATTCAGTTATTCTCGAACTTTATTTCATTTTTATTATGAAGCTGAAATTGAAAATACAGATCTTGATTCAAACAATGAAACAAATCTTATGACTTGTAATAATACTTTGCAAACAACTTCTACAAATAATTCTGGAAATACCTTACAAACTTCTAGCAACTTTCTTAATTACGATTTGCCATCAACCTCGGGGATAACACCGAGGTTGATGGCAAATCGTAATTAAGAAAGTTGCTAGAAGTTTGTAAGGTATTTCCAGAATTATTTGTAGAAGTTGTTTGCAAAGTATTATTACAAGTCATAAGATTTGTTTCATTGTTTGAATCAAGATCTATATTTTCAATTTCAGCTTCATAGCATGTTTCAGTATCTTGGGATTCATTTAAATTCGGTATTGGAAGTCAGCGATTAGATGATATGAACCCGATCGGAGATCGGCTTTCCTGGTACTAAATGTTAATAAGTTTATATTTGGTATTAACAAACTAATTACTCTAACTAGAATATTTTATAACGAAATTATATAAAATGGTAATAAAGGGTTCATGAAAGTTTGAACGATCGATTGATATAATAGTTATGAATGTATATGCAAGGACATTTTGGAGGTTATTTGCTAAACAAAAGTAAAACAGCAATTTGTACATTATTGCAAATTTTTCATTATCATAGAATAAGAGGCTATTTAAAAATTGTATTAATTGTAATTGAATTCACATGAATTCAATTACATTACACACTGGTAATTTTGTTTAAAGTGCTAATGTATTCTCCAAATAAACATGTATATCTACTCCCCAAGAAAATATAAAGAAAATTGTTAAAAAAATTATTAAGTAGCCATTACAGATGCCATTTTATATTTTGCCTTATTTTAAGTTATACACATTTAATATCATGAAAAATGTTAAATGAAAATAAAAACAAAACCACGATTAAAATCCTTATTTTAAATCTTTCCTTTAAAAAGATCCTTCAATTAGTTTAAAAACAATAAAATATTTAATACCTCTTAAAATATTCAGAATTCATTAGGTGCAGTGATGTGAGGTTGGCTGGTTTACTAGAAATGTACTCCCAGCATCGTGTTTAAATATTCAGCAATACTTCACATCATTCCATGTAAATGTTCCCTACTGAGCGTAACTTCCAATATCAGGAAGATTTTGCCAAAACTAAATCAGTTTGTAAATCATATTTTGACATATTTTTTAATATTACCTTATACTATATTCACAAAACAGGCACAGTCGTAGCAAATAATCACACAATATTTTTTATAAGTGAGAGTAAAATACTGAAAAGTATATACTAAAATATTTTTAAAATTCCGGTTGTATTAATTTTTGCACGAGTAAAATAAAATACGATATCCTAGCAAACATTTTATGACATTTATATTCATTAACATTTAAAAGACGATAATCTATTTTAGGTTGCTTTGACGTAATATATGCATGAACATTCTATTTAAGCCTGAAAAATAAATGAAAACTTTGATAGTCTTTATTCATGATTTAACTTCTGGAAGTAGTATATATATTTTTTATTCAGGGAATCTTTAAGCATGGCCTTTAAAGTTAAAAATAATCAATAATAAAGTTATTATACTTATTTAATTGATCATCAGCTGTTCAATAAAAAAGAATAAATTGAAAATCTTTTATGTGCGATTAAAATTAAACTTAAAAAAACTAAAAAAATTACTATTTTATGTTTATTCTGTATAAAATAACAGCTAAACAAATAGTTATTTGTAAAAATCAAATGGCTTTTCATTATTTTGTAATGCTTTATTACTAATCTAAAAGTATGATATCCTAAAAGAACAACAAAACAAAGTGTTTGGGAGATTGTAGGCGATAGGTTCCATGCTCGGTCCTCTTAATACCGACACGGCGTCCACTCAATGGTTGCCATCGATGTGTACACTTCTGAAAATTCTGGAGTGTCCATGGTGACATTGGTAATATCCGGTGTAGGGGATAGTATCAGGCTTGTCAGTTAGCTGGAAATCAGACCAACACTATGTGGTTTGGGTTCCACGTAAAGCTGTAGTCCCAAGCTTGGACTATTCATAAATGGATCTTTCGAAGGAACAGTTAACCTTAGTTAGTAGCAATGACTACATACGTTCATCTACTTTGTTTACACTCATTCATTCCTCATATTCACCCATATTGAAGATTTACAGTGAATGATAATAATGAATATTTCTGTCACTGCACAGTACTAATGGTACAGTATAATTAACAATACTAATAACACAGAAATTAGAGACCACACCACTGACCAAATATGAATGTTCTTATAAACTTCAATTCAATTGGTATGTCCGAGATGTTTAAGGAATAGCCTATCATTCTTTTGCAGGGTTAACACATAACACTTCTTTATTGACTTATTTGTTTGATTACAAAGTAACTTTATACCTTGCATGTTAAGTAGTTTTAGTAACTAAAACCGAAGTTAACATTTGTCTCTTTCCGAAGAATATATTTAGTTCTGTTTAGCTCATCAAACGGAATAGTCCAAAATTACAATAAAAATTAAAACTCTTGGGTTGAATTCAACAAACTTTAAATCCAAACTAAATTAGATAAATTGCCTTATTTATATTGTATTAAAGGGATTTTTAAAAGCCCCAACCTGATGCAGGCACAATCATTGGCTGACCCGATTCATTTTACTCTGCTTTCTCATAAGACATGAGTCGGTGACTGATATTGGTAACTGTGCTTTCTTCTGTTGTTATGTAGACATGACTGAATTTAACAGTATCTTAAGTAAGTTTTAATTTAAGCTGTATCTTAAGTATTTCTTGTATTCGAGACACAGGAATAGGAAACTAAAACGGAGTCACGGCTCATCCGATTATCAAATTTCTTACTTTACTAGGCAATTTACGTGTGTAGGTGGGTGGGTCAAAACCAATGACGTATTGAACCACCGTCATTGTTACTGACGTAGGTGGGTGAGTCAGTATCAGTGTACGTATTTAGAAGGTGCATTCTGCAACTTATTTGAAAAGTTATTTGCAGATGAAAGAATGTTTAGCTATTTTTTCAAAACTAGTAAAAAGGTACATTTTATTATATTGTAGTCCACTTTAATATCCCTCATCATTTTAATTTCATAAACAAGCCTTTGAACCAATTAGCTCTATTAGCGCAACACCTTAATTGGAAATACTCATTTTTTAAGTGTTACAAAATCTTACCACCATGAATTGGCGCTACAGAGACGTTCTGTCATGACAATATCGGGCCGACCATGATGGGGGGACCCTTGCTGCCCGCCGACATATCAGTGCCAACACTGACGACAGGAATACAACATTTTGTCTAGAGGAAAGCTTTCTCCAACATTAAATTAAATGTTTTATGTTGAAGATGGAGCTGTATTGGTTTCTATGCATGGAATTGTTAAATTAAACACCCACCCCGTGATCAACTTGGGTAGATACATGTGATCAAGGTAAGTAGCCCTCATGATCAATGTAGGTAGTCCTCGTATTCAACTTAGGTTGCAAACCATCATCAACTTAGGTAGCCCCCGTGATCAATGTAGTTTGCCTGTGATTTACTTGGTAAACCGTGATTACCTTGGGTAGAATCTGTGATCAAATTAGGTAGCATTCATGAAACATCATGAACTGACCATAGAGCCAGGCATCCCTTCAAGAACACAGGACAGTGCTCTACGTAAGGTTAGGTAGTAGAGAGGACTGTCTAGTCCCAACCTCATCTTATAAAATAAAGACTTTTTTAATTCTATTTTGTTTTATTTCATGAGAGGCTTGGGTCTTCCTCCGTCATTATTAACTTTGGTTGCAGCCTTGATCAACTTGGGTAGCATCTGTTATCATCTTGGGTACCAACCGTGTATAAATTTGTTGCATTCGTGATCAGTACGGGCAGAAATTAGCTTGGGCTTATACTGGAAGGGGGTTTGGGGGCGAAGCCCCCAACGAGCAAAGCGAGTATAAGCTTATATAAATGTTTTTAAATTTTTAACTTTCAAGGCTAAATCTATTTATTTTCTTCTAAATGTTAGTTTTTTCATGATTTTGTAAGAGTTATAAATTGAATTTAAATTAATTTTGTTTGTAGTTTTGAAAATAAAATATAATTTTGAATTGGTCCAGCTTCTTGGTCAAAATGTTCTTGTAATGTATCATGATTTCCTTGCATTTAAATATCGTGGTGTTGTTATACGTTTTAATAATTTTAGATTGTTTTTTTAAATACCATGTCCAGTGTTAATGCAGTGGTTAGCAATTGCAGATTTTTCTTTTCGATTAAATTTCATTTATGAAAAATGTTCTTGAAATATTTTAATTTTTCTTTTTGTTTGCCTATGTATTTACTGTTACAGTAATTGCAATTGATTTCGTAAATTCCTGATTTTTTCATCATTCTCATCAGTATCTTTTGGATTTTTAATTTATTTTTCAAATAGTTTTTTGTTTTTTACAAAATATTTATATTTCTGTGTTTTTTTACAATGTTTTGTTGATAGACTGAAAATGTCCTTACTATGCTATTCCAATTATTGTTTTTCCTTCTATAGTGATAAGTTTTGTTTTGCTCTTGTTTCTTTTTTGCTTTTTTTACCCTACAATCTATCAAATTTGTATCATATCCATTAAAAATTGCCTTATTTTTAATAATTTAGTTTATATATCATTCTTCAGTCTTAGTAAAAATTAGATATGAATTTTTAAATTTAATAAAAAATACCATAGTTGAAAATGATAAATACTTAATATGATTTGATGTCACTTCACTATACTCCAATGTACCTATGAAAACAACCATCGTCCTTGTTCAAAATTGACTTCAAGCTTGTCATTTGTCAAGTAAAGAAATTGAAGAATTCATGCTATTCATTAATCTATGCATGAATCAAAACACTTTCCAATTTAAAAACTTATTTTACTCCCCAATAGATGGAACAGCCATGGGGAATCCTCTTTCCTGCTTTATAGCAGATATATTCACAAGCCACTTTGAAAATTTAGCAAAAGAGTCACTATCATACATCCCTAGAATTTGAATTCGTTATGTTGACGACATATTTGTAGTATTTAACAAAAATTTAAAACCTTCAAAATGTTTAAATCAGTTAAATTCATTTTACTTCAGCATTCAATTTACGCATGAAATAGAACATAATCATTCACTTCCGTTTTTAGATTTATTAGTCATTAGAAACACAGCTTCTAAAGAACTTGAATTTGATATATACCATAAACCTACTCATATTGATCGATATATAACCATTGACTCCAATAATCCACCAGCACAAAAAAGAGCTGCATTCCATTCTCTTATTTTTAGACTAATAAATACACCTCTATCAGAAAAACGATTCAAAAAAATACTAAATTATATTTAAAATGTGCCAATATGATACAAATTTGATAAATTGTATGTTACTTACTTTTACTTTCAAAACTACAAACAAAATTAATTTAAATTCAATTTATAACTCTTTCAAAATTATAACAAAACTGACAGTTAGCCTTGCTATCGAAAGACCTCACCAATAAAACTATAAATATTGGTTTAAAATTGTGTTTAATTTACCAATGCTATGCATAAAACCAATACAGCTCTATCTTCAATAAGCATAATTTGTAGCATACAGGTTCACTTGTATCTACTGTACAACTAATGTGCTATAGAGCAAAAATCGTTTATTGCAAGTTTAATTAATGCACTACATACTACAGTATCTACATTGATCACATTCCTCTTAAATTCATCACTTCTTTTTCTTATCACCATGAGATAAGCTAGCTGCATTGTCGATCTAATTGAACAGTACCAAACACACAATAGAATCTGTACTGTCTAATGCTACCTGCAATTCCAGAAGTTGTGACAATCAGAAGTTGAGTTTCCCTGTTTTGACAAGAATTAATTGGAAATATAAATTCGTCTTCATGAGGTTCTTGACCGTGGCTAATTAGTCTCATAAAGGTCATATTCATGGTGTAGAGATGTTTGGCTCATGATATTTGTGCTATAAGGGTTCCTCGTTGTCTTGAAAATTGAACAAAATTAGTTTGGCTGATTAGAACCTTGAAAGGAGCGGCTATTACTACTGTACGTGTATGTATGGGCGGGTGGGTCATTACTACTGTACGTGTATGGGTGGGCGGGTGGGTCATTACTACTGTACGTGTATGTATGGGCGGGTGGGTCATTACTATTGTACGTGTATGGGTGGGCGGATGGGCTATTACCACCGTACGTTTATGGGTGGGTGGGTGGGTTAGTACCACCGTACGTGTATAGGTGGGCGGGTGGGTTAGTACCACCGTACGTGTATGGGTGGGCGGGTGGGTTAGTACCACCGTACGTGTATTGGTGGGCGGGTGGGTTAGTACCACCGTACGTGTATAGCCTCCCGCCCACCCATACACGTACGGTGGTACTAACCCACCCGCCCACCTATACACGTACGGTGGTACTAACCCACCCGCCCACCCATACACGTACGGTGGTACTAACCCACCCGCCCACCTATACTCGTTCCACTAAGCGCAGCTCTGGTGAAGCTGTGATAGGCACAGCAAGCCATATTTAAATTGCTTTCAGAAATAATACTAAGCCTCAGAAAAATCATACAAATGATAAAGACTGGAACTGTCAAGGTTTACGATTTGGTACAATTAATATACTGACAAATAAAAGTAGAAGAATTAATGACATAATGAAGGAAAGAAAATTAGATCTGTTAGGACTCAGTTAGACGAAATGGAGGTGTAAGGGAGAAAAATAACTAATATATGGATATAAACTGTTTTGGAAGGGTAGCAGGAGAGAAAAAATGTGGGTTTGTGATTATAATTAGATTTAGTAACCAAGCCATGTTCTGTTGCAACCCGGTTTTGTTGAGGTGTCAAAAGGCTAGTTAAACATTTATTCAGTTTTCCAAAATGTTACTTTAAAAACCAATGTAATGCCTACACTCATATTTCTATCACTGTTAAGAACTGCGGAGAGGAAGAGCAACCTGAGTGTGGTCTCTATATTGACTGTTTATGTCACTAATCAGTCACGATTGACTCAGTCACATCTAAACTTCGCCAAACTGGAAAAAAGTGATAAATGTAACAATTTCATTTAAAAGTTGTTGGGCTAATAAACAAACAAGTACGACAGAAAAAAGGCAGATCATCAGTCAGTGATAATCTAATACAACTGAACAGTGCAATTTTGCCTTCAACAGAAAAAAATAAATGTGCACCATATATGATAATAATGTGATAAGTGGGACTTCAGTTTAAGTTTTGAACAGGGCATTTGTTCTGTTTGAGAAAAGAAAAATTACTAGAAACTAATTGAAGCTTAAAGAGTGATTAGATATGTGTATATAATATGGGCCTTACTCGTTATTTTTAATAAAAAGACAACATTTCTTAATTTTTACATTTTTCACATTTCCCTCCTTTGCAAAAATACTCTTCATCTAATAAAATAAAAATTAAAAAGCAGTAAAAATGTTTATAAAATTTGGAAAAGAATTTTTATTTAACCTCATTAACCATTCTTAATGTTAAATATTACATATTATTAATAACTCTTAACATGTACATGACACACTTATGATATAATTATAAACATTTTTACTTGATATTCAACTCAATTGTTAGCATCAATGAATGTTCTAAAACATTCTTTAGCAGAATAATTCTATTTTAAACTCAAATTAATTTGGTTTGCTCGTTTAAGTTAAGGTTTTTGGTGGCATCAAATCACGCAATAATGGTTTGCAAATCACGCAGTTTATGGTGGCAATACTACAATAATGGTTTGCACAGTGACTTACTTGAGTATTTCTGAAAAACAAGATATAATGATAAACACAATATAATATGAATCTATTTATGTCAATCAGACACTTATCTTCTCATGCAGACTATAATTACAATAATAACAAGTTTTTTTATCAGAACAATTCTTATTATTGAGATGGACTTGTTGTTAGTTGGAGATCTTATAGTAGCAGGGTTAAGTTATAGAAGTTCAGTTTGTTCTCCTTCTTCCGCTTCTAAATGGAATTTAAGACAAACATTGAATTTCAACGTTTAATTGGTTGAGATTTGAGGCAGATGCCTGTTTCAGTGATTTCGTTTCATCAGGAACAGATACCACTGTACGGTACTACAGCAAACTGTGTTAAACACACAGAAACCTTGAAATTAAATGTGTGTCTTCAGTTCCATTAGAAGCAGGAGAATAAACTCAACTTCTAAAATCTTATTACTTTACATCAATATAAGATGTATTATTAGTCAATTAAGGATTCATGAATGGTCACAAATAAGTAATAAAGGATGGTAATGCTTTTATTAAAAGTAAAGCAAACTTTTACAATAGCAATACAAATTTAAGGTAAAACTATAAAGTTACTCATTACTCGTATAACTCAGAGTGCAGGAGATAATGAATCAGCATACAGATATAAACAATTTTGTGCAATATTGTAAATACAGGGTATAACTAATAGCTAAGAATTAAAAAAACATGTTTAACACAACATTTACGAATTAATTTTTTGTATTACCAAATAAACTAGCTGAATTTGGTATTGCTTGGAAGAATAGAAAATTATGAATAACGCAAAGTATTTCCTTTGATAACTGAAGTGCTGTGGTTTTGTCAGGTTTAACCCTTCAGGGTGGTTTGACGGATCTGATCCGTCATGGTATTTACTACCTCTCCAGCGGTTTGACGGATCTCGTCCGTCATGAAGTATTCCGTCATGTGTTGCGATCTAGCGGTCGCTCGTATAAGCTAAACATGTTACAAACCTAATGGAGTACAGTTTACTAGTTTTACTTTATACTTTATAGGTTTTGACAAAAAAAGTATCAAGTGTCACAGGGACGTCATTTGACATTGACCATGACAACAGCTGTCAGTGACTGAACCACTGCGGCACTGGTGGGTCATTCGTCAGACGTATTTCATCATCTGCTCTTTGTTGTTTGATATTGACTAACCTAGTTTTATATTTTCAGTTGTGTTTTACACACTAGTGATAGTTGTTTTTATTCTTGTAAATAAATTAGTTGATAATAATTATAATGTGATTATTATTTTATAACTTCTGTTGTGTCTTGTGATTGTGTGTAACATGGCTAGATCTAGTGAAATAGGATGTTGGATAGACAATTATGTCCTATTTTATCAGTATTGTTATATAATATGTAATGTTCTGAATAAAGTGTAAACAACTCATGCCATTTGAACATTTATTAATTGCAATAATAATTTTTTTGTAAAATTCTGCAAATTCATTGTAAAATCGCCAAATAAAGTCCCGCTGGGGGGTATGACCGGGTCAAAAAAAATCCCGCCTTAAAGGGTTAACAACACTATTTGCAAGTAATTGGCAGCAAGCTCAGGCGTGTTAAGGGTGACTCCTGACATTGTTTATTTGTTTTTTATCATTATAAATTATGCACATTTTAATGTTATATAGATATTCAAAAATAGTAATATTGTTTTGAACATATTGGCTGTTCCATCAGTTTTAATTTTTTTTAAATTTATTAATGCAATAAAAAAATAGAAAACTAAAGTAGACCTATTGAAACATCTATTTGGGCTTGATACATCAAAAAACTTAAGTTATTCATTACTATGTTTTCTTATTTTAAAACTTAAAAAAATAGAATGATACATAATGCTTGGTACATACGTGAAAATACGTAATGCAAGTTAAATTCTTAAAAAGCCCCTTCATTAAAAGAAACTATTCGGCAATCTGAGGGCTGAAAGTAGATGGCATTGTTATTAGCGTGTATAGTACTTAATTACTAAAGTGGTATGGTTATTAACATTGGTGCGAAGTCCAAGTAAAATGGCTTCATATATTCACTACAATAGTTAACTAAACATGAACACATTTGGAAATGATTCCTTAACAAGAAAGGCATTATTATAACTAGAATACACCAAATGTTGTACATCAATTACTAAAGTGATATAGTTGTTAACATTGGTGCAAAGTAGGGATGGACGAGAGGAGATTTTTAGGTTCGGGAGGAAAACGAGAGGGAAATTAATTTCCTCCCAGATTTCGGGAGGGAAACGGGAGGGAAATTAATTTCCTCCCAAATTTCGAGAAATTTTCGGAGGGAATTTTTCCCAGCTTATCATACATTAATTTTCAAACTTAGTACATGAAACAAATAAACCAAATCATTTTATAGTAATAATAATTAATTGGTACGTGATCTAGTAGGAAATTCAACCATTAATGTTAAGGCACATTTATGTACTCCTTATTTTATTAAATCTTTTTTATTTTTTGCCTGCTATCCACAAAACAGAAAAAAAATCAAACAGGTTTAGACTAAACAATAACAGATTACACACTTAATAAACAAAGCAATCTTATTTGATATAACTGAATTAAAATTGTAACAAGCGAAATAAAAGAATGGTAGTTACATATTACATGCCAATTTTAATTAAAATCATCATAAAAACTAGACATGGATGAATTCTTCAATTAATTAACTGAACTACATTATAACTAGGAACTGAAGTTGCACACAGAGCCAGCATCTTGGCAGTCCCTTCCTTATTCCCCCCCCCCTCCCCCACAAATCCTCACGGATAAACTTAGTAATTATTACTGCACATGTATTGACTATTGTAGAGATGTGCATTTGTTTTAATTCTATTAATAACTGCCGCTGTAGTCATAAGAAAGCAACCTCTATTTCTTCTCTGTGATTGTCAACTAATCACACAATCGGTCGATCTGGTTTATCTGGTAGTTCCGATCACGGTAGCGAAGCTTTTGGGCAAAAGCTGGATCAAGTGATTCTACGATTCAGGCGTCATCGCCAAACACAGTTGATTGCTTTCAAAATTGTCGCTTTTCAACAAAAAATTGATTTTGTATACACCATAAAAAGTGGATCTGTAGTTATTTTATTCAGTAATATAATAATGGTTATAATAAACCGGAAATAAGCTGTGAAATATAATCAAATTTGTAAATCTAGATGCCAAAATACCGTTAGTTTAATGGATCGATAGTAATAATTTAATAATTGTGCACCTAAATATAAATTTAAAAGTCGTTTACGATCAATTATTTTTAATAAATCATGATTGGTAATGAATGTGTGCAACTCGAAACTACATAGAAAGATAATCTTTTCATCACGAGGAATTCCTGACGTATTGGAGTGACAACGGTATACGTAATCGGCAAATTTATGCCTAGCCAGACGAGATGCAATCTGAAATATCAGCTAAATGCCAACTGGCAACTGGTGATACAAAGTAGATTTGTGCAGCTAAATTATAAATTTATGAAATATACACAAGAAGTATGATAAAGTTTCGGTTCAATAAAAATTATGTTCCTTATTGCTACATCCGTCCGTTTTATAATCAGAAGAGATTTGGATTGAATTGTTTTGCATTTAACATCGATGTAGTATTAACAATTATGATCAGGGAACCGTTCACTGAGTTTACAAATCAAAATTATCGTATTGTAATACATTTTACACTCCATCTGTGTTACTTTCTAACCTAGTCAGGAAACCGAACGACAGTTCAACAGAAGAAAATATCGTATGCCTGCAAATGTTACATGCACATTTGGCGATCTAAAGTGTTCACAAACAAATTATTAATTGACATTCGCTACGGATATATCTACTTATTTTTTATTCAATTGAAAATAAATAAATATTGTTACGTCGCACGATACTTGAACGCCTCCACGATATTTTATATGATATGATACGATATTTTCTTCTGTCAAATCATTGGATGATTCCCTACTCAGAGTAAACACCAAAACGGATCACAATCACCTCACGGGAAATATACGATAATTTCAATTCGGAAACGAGCAGAACGGTTCATTGTATGTACATGAGAGTAATGGACTTTTGCCATGGGAAGGAAGATTTGTTGTTTTGTTGGACAGTAAAGTGACCTGTTCTCGTAAGCAGTTTGATTGAATGATTTTACGTAACTGACACACACAAACATTGGAATATAGGCCCACTCAGTTTTCGTTCATTATCATTTGGGTTTCGGTCAACAGTTCTGTCCTATACTAGATTTGTTTAGTTGGATCATAGATCTCGGTAACTTGTTCGACTTTTAGTTTTTTTTTTTTTTTTTTTTTTTTTTGAGCATCGTGATCCGGATATCTCGTTCACTTAGATGAGCCTTGTCAAATGAACGGGTCGTGAGAACGGCACATCTACGTTCGACCCCAACTGTCGACTCCGACTGTCAGTCGTCAGTCACTACGTAACTTCACTGCCACACTATAAGCAATAAAATACATTCCACGGTAGTCGAGACACAAGACTTATCATAATTTTATTAACCTTTCATTTTAATTTATATTGATTGAAAAAATCATAATTTAACCATGAATATCGATTATAACCGTGTTGTTGAGATCGAACTATTTAGTTGGTTACATCTTAAGAAAAACTCTCGAATGGAATTCCCGATCGTAACAAAACTTCCTTCTCGCAGGACGAGAATTATAATTTCCCGGGGAATTCCCGAAATTTCGAGACTCGTCCATCCCTAGTGCAAAGTCCAAGTAAAATGGCTTCATATATTCACTACAATAGTTAACTAAACATGAACACATTTGGAAATGATTCCTTAACAAGTAAAGGCATTATTATAACTAGAATACACCAAATGTTGTACATCAATTACTAAAGTGATATAGTTATTAACATTGGTGCAAAGTCCAAGTAAAATGGCTTCATATATTCACTACAATAGTTAACGAAACATGAACACATTTGGAAATGATTCCTTAACAACAAAGGCATTATTATAACTAGAATACACCAAATGTTGTACATCAATTACTAAAGTGATATAGTTGTTAACATTGGTGCAAAGTCCAAGTAAAATGGCTTCATATATTCACTACAATAGTTAACGAAACATGAACACATTTGGAAATGATTCTTTAACAAGAGAGGCATTATTATAACTAGAATACACCAAATGTTGTACATCAATTACTAAAGTGATATAGTTGTTAACATTGGTGCAAAGTCCAAGTAAAATGGCTTCATATATTCACTACAATAGTTAACTAAACATGAACACATTTGGAAATGATTCCTTAACAAGAAAGGCATTATTATAACTAGAATACACCAAATGTTGTACATCAATTACTAAAGTGATATAGTTATTAACATTGGTGCGAAGTCCAAGTAAAATGGCTTCATATATTCACTACAATAGTTAACTAAACATGAACACATTTGGAAATGATTCCTTAACAACAAAGGCATTATTATAACTAGAATACACCAAATGTTGTACATCAATTACTAAAGTGATATAGTTATTAACATTGGTGCGAAGTCCAAGTAAAATGGCTTCATATATTCACTACAATAGTTAACTAAACATGAACACATTTGGAAATGATTCCTTAACAAGAAAGGCATTATTATAACTAGAATACACCAAATGTTGTACATCAATTACTAAAGTGATATAGTTATTAACATTGGTGCGAAGTCCAAGTAAAATGGCTTTATATATTCACTACAATAGTTAACTAAACATGAACACATTTGGAAATGATTCCTTAACAACAAAGGCATTATTATAACTAGAATACACCAAATGTTGTACATCAATTACTAAAGTGATATAGTTATTAACATTGGTGCGAAGTCCAAGTAAAATGGCTTCATATATTCACTACAATAGTTAACTAAACATGAACACATTTGGAAATGATTCCTTAACAAGAAAGGCATTATTATAACATAGAATACACCAAATGTTGTACATCAATTACTAAAGTGATATAGTTGTTAACATTGGTGCAAAGTCCAAGTAAAATGGCTTTATATATTCACTACAATAGTTAACTAAATACGAACACATTTGGAAATGATTCCTTAACAAGAAAGGCATTATTATAACTAGAATACACCAAATGTTTGTACATCAATTACTAAAGTGATATAGTTGTTAACATTGGTGCAAAGTCCAAGTAAAATGGCTTCATATATTCACTACAATAGTTAACTAAACATGAACACATTTGGAAATGATTCCTTAACAAGAAAGGCATTATTATAACTAGAATACACCAAATGTCGTACATCAATTACTAAATGATGTAGATCATTCATTTTGAAGGTAGTTTTAGAAACTTCAACGAACTAAAATGAAAGAAAAAGTGTGAGTCTTTATATCCACTGGGGCTAAGAGACTTAAGGCTAAAGCTTTCACAAGTACAAATTTGGCCAAATATGTACACTTTGTGATACAATTTGAAAGTTATCGTGAATGTGTAGGATTTATTGGATGACAGTCTTCTGTATTTGGAAGGCAATGGAACTTTGAATATTTGTCCACAATCAACCTTCTCGTTGAATTTACCTGTTTCTTTGGGATCCAAATTACTGCTGCTTGACCAATGTTCTTCTATTTCTATGGTGCATTCACATTGGTAATCTGTTGTTGATGATTGGGCACAATTTGCCTCAAATTCAAATGGTAAAAGTACAATATCACTTGTAGGTGTGATTGTGAAGGATGATTTATTCGAACTTCCACATGAATTATATACTTGAATATTGAACTCATTTTCATCTATCTGTCTTAAATCAGTGTTGTCTGAGAATCCCATTATACGTGGTATTGGTTCACCTTTTCCATGAGAGATGCATATTTTAACAACTTCATTATCAGATAAAATATTGGTAGGTACAATTTCTTTGCAAAAGTCTTCAAGCTTTAAAGTATGGATTCTAATGTACTTCAGTTGTGAAATATATTTGCGTAAAATTGATCCATCTTCAGAACAACCTGAAAATAAGATAAATTTATGTACTCTTAAGTTTAAAATACTTTAATATAACTAAAGTAAATATATTAAAATTATTCATTTTTAAGTGTAATTTGTAGGTTCTATTCATTGGCTCTGCGATAGTATATATAATATATATATATTATTTTACATTATATACAATATGTAAATAGATAAATTTAACAAAGTTAACCTGGGGTATGCAAATATACTTTTATGAAAAGAAACTATGTTCTAAAAGTAATTGCAGATTTATTCCTAAAGGAAATCACAAAGTCCATTCACTTTCACCGACAAGTGGTAATGTATTTGGGTATATTCATATTACGAATACACTGCATTGAGGCATAAGAAAATTGGTATCACTTATCTTGTAAGCTACATCTCTATAAATTCGCTTAATGGATGATTGTGGTATCTGGCACGTAATTATCTTAAAGGGGGAAAAATATTTAATGACCACAGAATATTTATTTTAAAATTTGATTTATTAATTGGTGCAGTTAAGAAAAGATCTTGATGCACAAACAGTGAAAAAGTGTTTTTCCACTTATTTTTTGCATTTGTCAAGGTTTTTCCTCTAAACTACGTAACTTACAGTTGTGATACCTGTTTCATGCAATTTGTCAGGTCAAAAACTATAGGAAATTTAGAATTTGGATAAAACATGGTTCAAAATACTTATTGTTAAATGCCCATAACATAGTGAATGGAAACTCAGAAGCTATAAATCTTACATAACGTATAACTGCGGACAGCTTTGAAGGGTTTTAAATATGAATTTGAATTGAAAATAAAAGGGAAGGGAGATTCTTTATTAATAATTAAAATTAAAACTAATCTTTATATCATGAAGTGGAACTGAGTCCTGGACAATCTGACTTCTGTCCCCACTGAAGATGACAAGACTAAACAAGACTGATCATGGACGGACAGGACTGACAAAGCCAGAATGCAATACCTCAGCCTGAATACTCACTTTGAGCACACAGTACCGTCATTGACTTTAAATCCATCCCCCTTTATATCATTCTATAATTCCATCCAACATCCAGGCCAATTAATTCATTGTTATTGGAATTGATATCTTCCTGAAAGTAAATATTTATTAATTTAATCAATTCCCATTGCCACTTTGACCTTATTAGTCGTCCAACTGTCAATCTAACCTTACTGTCTGTCTCACCCACCCATACACGTACAGACGTACTTATCCACCCATCCACATATTCATATACAGTTTAGCACCACATCATTCATATATTGTTACAATTTATTCATGCATTGTTATATTTTAAGTTGTTGAATAAATTGCATGGCTTGCAAAATATCTTAAAACATGCGACAATCAGAAAAATACCTATCCAACTAGCTTCCCAGTTAAATTCAAATGAGTTCTTGTCAAAAACCTGCTCGATATCTACTACAGATTTGTCTGACAGGAAAAAATTCCTAATTTCAGTCAGCCCTTTGACTGCAAGGTGGCAATGACCCACCCTCCCACCCATACACGTACAGTGGTAATCACTGTGGACCAAGGGAAATATGTAAGCAACTTTTAAAAGAGAACTTAAATCCTGCCACTTTGTTCGATTATTATACTCCATTGCCTCTTAGTTTGTCAGATCACACTCCAATAGATTAAAAAAAATCACTATCACAATTATTCAACCAGAAATTCTAACATATTGCAATATCCCATCCACAGAACAACATATATTTTGAGATCTCCGTCCTAAGTTTGCTTAAAATTTTATATTTGCCTGAGGACAACATGAAAAAAATGATGACTTTCTTCTTCAAAACTGCCTCTCTGAGTATCTTTGTCAACGTAGTCTTAAAAGATAGTATTAAAAGAGTGTGGGACAAATTATCTTAAGCTGGCAACTAAATCTCAGTTTAAACTTTTAAGTTTTTGTTTTGTTGTCGTTTTGTATGAATGTAGTTTTGGCATTTTACGCGATACATTTGTATTTCTTAGTTATAGAAGTAACTTTTTGTGTATTTTTTTTTTTGTTTTGTTTTTTTTTTAGTGATTTGACAAGTCTACTGGACAGGCAAACACTGGATGTACGGGGGTTCAAGAAGTTGTATATGGAAATAAAATAAAAAAGGGAATTTTCTCCAAATAAAGTGAATAAAAGTCCTTGTTATCAAATTTCTTCATAGAGATTTTTGATATTTTTGTTCCTACATATGAGAACCACAAAAATAAGAAGAAAAACTGCTTCACAAACTAAAGAAAAACTGCTTTCTTAAGCCTGTTTCATAAGTCTTCTTATGAAGAATTTGCTTTTCTTGACAGCTAAATTAGACTACTTTTCTTGACAGTCTAATTTAGTAAATAATATAACTCCATTAGACTACCATTAAAACTTTAAAGGCCAAAGGAGCGGAGATCTAGAATCTCAATAAAACCATTCCAGTAGTATACCCAGTACTATAAAAACATCTCAGTAGTAAACAACTTCCCAAGTTTCATGACAATTGGATGATTGGTGTAGTAATGCATAAAGGACCATATATAATAAAAACAAGCATCAAACAAATCCAGAATGTCCATTAGTACTGCTACCTGACCCCTGATTCAGACAACAGATGACTTGCAAATGATTCTGTTCCCATGAGATGGAACATAAAAACATGCTAGTTCTGTTTGAGAACAGAAAAATTACTAGAAACAGATTGGAACTAATGAAAATAGATGTTTGGATAGCTCAATCTAATGTCATTAAATAAATCCACTTGAAATAATATTATTTTCTTAGAACAAAATGAGACATTTAGTTATTTAAATGGAACTAAACTAAAAACATAAATAAACAATCATAATTGAAGGTATGGAAAAATAAATAATTATTTGGCTATGTTGTCGCCACATACTCCCCTCCCAGTGACTACGAGAAGGAAGATTTAGGCGGTGATGTTGATTGTGAGTCTTTAAATAAGAACACAGGCTTTAGTTGGTCTATAGAGAGAGTCTTCGCCTCAAAGAAGTATAATTTTAAACACTTTGTCTCCTCTAGATATGACTTTGTATAAGATCCGTCAATGCGGTTTCTTCAATGCATCTTGTCGAATCAACACATGGGAAGCGTTCATGAGATCTGGATGTATAAAATGTGACTTCTTGTGATGATGACGAAAAGGTACAGGACGAATCGATCTCACATGTTCATAATTTGTGTAACCAAAACCGGAATGTCATTTGAAAATGTATAATCTTCAAAGAAATCTTCAGGAAGTATAATCGATTCTCTGCAGACAAGTTGTGCGGGATGTGTGTACCAATTTCTAGGAGTATGTGTGAATTAAGTCCGAGTAATACAATTGGAAGTTTTGAGACCCAGTTTCCTAATAACTGTGCGATGAGGGATGTCTTTAAACAACGATGCCATCTTTCGATTGTACCACTAGAGGCAGGATGGTACGCAGTAGTTTTGATATGTTGAATCCCAAGCATTGATGTCAAAATAGAAAAGAGATCACAATCAAATTGTCTTCCTCGGTCAGTAGTGGTGGATCGAGTAGCTGCCGGTACTTGTGTTCTCTGCTACTTTTCTGTACCATAATTCTCTAAACTCCATTGATTTTTAACTGTATGCTTCAAATATCACTCTTCATTGACAAAAATAATCTTTTTTCGCTTATACCAAATAAGTACACAATATCTATTTATTCATAGTAAAAGTCGATTTTTTACTTATGGTCTAAATCATGTCCGCTCACTGATTCCACAGTCTGGTAGGGTGTGGTATGAAGTTGGTACTTGATACTGATTAGGGCCTGGAGTGTGACAAGAAATGTAGCCGGTGGTTCCACAGAGTTTGTGTCTGTATATAACAAAAGCGGAATATACTCAATTGGCCAATGATACTAGGAAGACATGGACTTGCAATCGAGTGGATTGTGCTTACCCCAGGTGCTTCAGTGCAAAATATTCTCTCAGACAAAATTGATTTAATTGTAAATAAGCTGGCGAACATTGACAGTAAATTTGATCTCCTAAAAGATGTACCTGAGGACGTCAAAAGTATCAAAAACTAACTAAAGGACATTTCAGGTCGACTAATCGCTCTCGAACCACGGGTGGATGCCATAGAAAGTAGAGTTGCAGCACTTGAGTCCACTTCCACGAGCAATGCTGACATCAAGACACGTTTACTAAAAGTGGAGCAGGACGGTTTCCCGAAAACTCTACAGCCCTTTCTACATCTTTTGAGAAGTTTTTCAAAGAGTCCAATGATCGCTCTAAAAGGTCAAGAAATAGTCTCATTTTTGGAATGTCCTAAAGCAATCTCAGCAGAATCCGAATGTAAGATCAAAACATGATAAAGACCTCTTCAACTCCCTGTCTTGCCATTTATGCTCAAATCTAGTGGGAAGTGTTGTATGAACATCCAGATTGGGGGAAGAAAGATAGTCGTCCCAGACCACTCAAAGTAACTTCGCGTCTGAGCGTGATAATATAGAGTTTAGAAGGAACTTCTCTAAGGAAGGCCTTGAAAGAAATGAATGGAGCTAAGGACATGTATATAGCCCCTGACAGAACACCTGCTGAGAGATCTTACCTCAATGAACAAAGGATTCCAATTAAAAACAGAAAGGATAATGGAGAAAGTGACTTGACCATAAAGTTCATTAATGGTATCCCCAAGATAGTGACAAGCTTGCCTCAAAAAAACTAATTTCTTCTAGGCACCTACGATCAGCTCAATGTAGTGCTTATTACCAAAACACTAATGGCCTCAGAACTAGAACTTCACTTACTGCGAACTTCTATTCGCTACTTGCTTCCTAAGATGTTTTAATTTCACTGAGACTAACTTGCAAGCAGACATAAACAAAGGTGAGAGGTCTTTCACCCTGGCCAGCTATATATTGTTAGTCATGAATTGCATTCTAAATACAAAGTAACTTTCTATGGGACATTGGAAATATGCCTAGTTAAGGAAATTGACATTATCCCTATTTCGAAAATAAACATAGATTTGTTATTTGAAGAATAAAAAGTACACAAGGGGAATGAAAGAAATAGAACGTTCATTTTGTAATAAGTCTTTAAATAAATCTAATAGAAACTCATTACTGAATCTTACAAATGAATCCCATGTTAGTCACCCACAGCATCAAAAAAAGACCCCCAAGTGTCCCATCTCATTTAACATTGATACATCTAAGGATAAGACGGTTAATGAAACTGTTCAAATTGAGGATCAACTTGTCTATCAAACTGAGTTTACTCAAAAAACTACCACTACCTCTACAACTGATTATGACAATAATAGAAGTAAAATCAGCCTATCACTACTGTGCTTGAATAATGAATGGGTAACTGATGAGGGAATTACAAAGTATTTGGAGATACTAGCTTCAAAAGTAATCCCTAAAAACAGTAAAATTGTCCTCATTAATCTGTGGTTTCTCAAGCAATCAAATGCTTGAAGGATATTGATTATTACTTACTCGATGATTTGAATTTGCAAGAGTGTAATTACATTTTAATACCAGTAAATGACTCACCAGCTGTAGATACACCAGGGGGCCTCTGGCTCACATGGGGTAGTCTTAATGTTGTATATAAATGATCAAAATAAATTTTTAAGTCTTGACTCTGAAGGAATACTAAACCAGGAACACGCATTAAAAAATTGCTTAATTCTTTGCAAAAGCATCTTAATGTGCCAATGAAATAAGTGTGACAACAGTCTCTGTTCCAAAACAGTTAAATACATATGACTGTGGGTATTTATTTACTCCTCTTTATGGATGTTATAATCCAACTAATCTTACAAAAAAAAACTATTGAAACATGGAATACTCTTTTTCCCTGAAATTAATGAGTATGAGTTAATTACAAAGAGAGGTCAATTGGCTGTACTGTATAACAATACTAAACTTAACTTAAATACTGAGACACTTAAATCAATGATGCTAAAACTTAACTTAAAATACTGAGACACTTAAATCAATGATGCTAAAACTTGACTTAAATACTGAGACACTTAAATCAATGATGCTAAAACTTAACTTAAATACTGAGACACTTAAATCAATGATGCTAAAACTTAACTTAAATACTGAGACACTTAAATCAATGATGCTAAAACTTAACTTAAATACTGAGACACTTAAAGTCATTATGCTAAAACTTGACTTAAAATACTGAGACACTTAAATCAATGATGCTAAAACTTGACTTAAATACTGAGACACTTAAATCAATGATGCTAAAACTTAACTTAAATACTGAGACACTTAAATCAATGATGCTAAAACTTAACTTAAATACTGAGACACTTAAATCAATGATGCTAAAACTTAACTTAAAATACTGAGACACTTAAATCAATGATGCTAAAACTTAACTTAAATACTGAGACACTTAAATCAATGATGCTAAAATCTAAAATATGTAATAACCTTTGTAATCAGGTCTTAGAGCTGTCCAATAAATTTAATATTTTATATGACGAGTGTTGACTAATTTTGGCGCCCAAAAAATTAACAATTAAAAAAAAATATATGATGATGATGATAGTATTGGATAAATATTTACTGTTGTTATTTGCTGCTTAAACTAAATAAATAAATGAAAAACACACACACACAGGGTACAACAAGGAATAATGAAGGTGTATGATACAAATACGATAACCAGTTGTACAGTGAAATACTATGTTAATAAAATGTCTTTATTTAATTTGCTTTTATCTTCTTTCTTGCTTTACAACTTGGTTTCTTCTGGTTTATGCTCCGGCTGAAAACATACTCGGTAGTACAACATAGAGATACCTCAGGAAAGGGGTGTCGAGCTGGCCATCAATGTTCTTATGAGATTTAATATTAATCATGTTTAATTGTCCAATTAAAAAATTAAAAAAAAAAGAATAATTTTAAAAACAGTATCAGAAAAAAGAAAAAAAAATTATCAAATAAGGAAAAGAGTAGGGAGAAAGTTCAAATTTAAAGTTCAAATTTCAATGGAAAATATCTTCACAGCAATTAATCTATGGTGTGGGTCTCACCAAATTTTAAGGTTTAAAGTTGTCTTCACACAAACTTAGAATTCTTGATGTTTTGGGAAATTTAAAATATGTTTTGTGGCCAAATTTATAAATAAAAGTTTTGTAATGATTTACAAAAACACTTTTATAGGGAATGTCACTAAATAAAGTCATTGTATTCTGGCTGAATCTTCTCTCCTTCCAGGCTAATAATGGACTCCCCACTGCTACTAGTTCCTTTCTCAATCCACCAATTACAACAATGTGTCACTGGTTGCTTGATGATCACTTCACTTCACCAGGGGATGTGGGGGTTGGTATTATAATAAATCAAATATTAAAATCATGAGAAAATTAAATTAATGTTGAAATATTTTAGAAAAATGGAATAGGTTAAAAAAAAAAAAACAACTTCCAATTCTTAAATTAAATTATGCCAAATCTAAGAAAGGAAAATATTTTATTAATAAAATGATTAAACATAGGAGTATGCAAATTATTGGGAACTGAATTAAATTAATTAATGTGATAAAAACATATGATCAATGAGTGTGATGAGATTATTAGTGATGGGTAGCAGCTGGTTTAAATGGAAAGAAACAAGGTAAGTGGCAGATGTTCTTACATATAATAAAAAAATAAATAAACAAACATAATTTGAAACATCTCAAATATCCCCTCAGAAATTGCAGGGATTACTGAAAGTCATCACAAGATTTCGAACATGATGTGAAAATTATGTTGACATAATAAATAAACAGATACAAAACATACATAGACAAAATTTTTTAAAACTAACAATACAAAATGATGAAGGTTACATACATGACACAGACGGTTACATAATACAATACAATACAATTGACAATTATTACAAATTATATACAGGAAGGGTTATACAGTTATAAAGGGAAGATTGTGGAGGTTATGGGACATAGCACTGGGGAATGAGTGACTTGAGTTTGTTTTTTTTTTTTACAAGGGGAAAAGGTCACCATGGAAAGGGGAAGTAAGGGAAACTGGGAAAGGTGGTTTCACTGGCACAGTTTATTGCACAGGGACTCACAGTCTATTAGGGGGAATCTTCTCGCAGCTGGGGATTTAGCGGAGGCAATCATAGGGGAAAATCATGGGTTATTAGTTTATTGGGTATAAGGAAATTTATCCCCTCACAACAAACATGGGCTTTGTCGTAGTACACAGTTTTTATTACACATACACAGTTGTTAGACAAGGGGGTACATATCACAAATTCATTACAAATTACATATTGATGAGTAGGTTGATGGGATGAACACAAAATATGAAAATACAAAGTTACAAAGAAAATTAAATTACTATACAATATTTACAATACAGGTCTATAGGTAAACTACACTTGTTTCTTGTTCTTAATTTGAATCATATATCCTCTTGAGTTGGGGTACAGGTAACGTTTGATGGCAGACACGTGGCTATGGGTCCAAACTTCCGTCTTCCATCAAGGCTTCTAACTCCGTAGGTTGATGTTCCATATATTTGGTCAATTTTAAACGGACCTTCGTACACTTCAAAAAGGTTTGGCGGTTTCTCCTACGACAGCTATGCGACAGTGGATGGTTTCTCACAAGGTACAAGATCATTCAAATTAAAGAATAGTAGGTCGGATCTTCATTGTTGGCTTTACGTGCACGTTTCTTCTGCTTGTCCTTATATCCTTTGTTTGGCTAAAAACAATTTTTCTCTCCAGAGGTATATCTGATGTAAAAGGATTTGAGACATAGTTTTCCCAAAATCGAACACTTTTGAATCCTAGATGAAGTTCATTTGGGGTGAAGCCGGTCGTTTCGTGATGAATCTCATTAAGAAGGTGTTTATCTCAGGTATGTACCGTGCCCAGTTACGGTGTTGGTGTGCACAGTAGGTGCGTAGACATCTCTTTACTTCCTTTATCGGTCTCTCTGCCATGTTATAAGACGGATAGTATACAGGACTAAATATGGGGGTGATATCATTTTCTTTAAGCTTCTTAAGCCAGGCCTTACTTTTAAACTGTGATCCGTTGTCACTTTGAATCCTCTTGGGTATACCGTAGTTGATGAAGTGGTGTTCAAACAGTTTCTTGATGATGGCGTGTGTTGGCAGTTCTCATGGGGTAGAGTTTGACGAATTTGTAAAAATGTCCAGGGTGATGAGTAGGGTACTTTTACGTTTCCAATGCTAGTGGGTAATGGTCCAATGATATCGATGGCGAGGTGATCATTCTTCTGGTTACAAGTTATTCCTTTTGCAAGTCCTTGTGGTGGGTGCTGGTTGGTTTTACAGCGTTGGCAAGAGGTCGCAGGTGGCTAAGGTAGTCCGAATTCTTCGTCCCATATTCTTAAAAATGAAATATTCTTGCAGTATGGAGAAACATTTCTTCGCTCCGCAATGTAAGTAGAAATAGTGGCACTCCCAGATGAGGCGGTTGATAATTGATTCCGGTACTGCGATCAGCCAGTTGTTCCTATGCTTCTTATACAATATTTCTTTATCCAGCTTATATTTTTCGGAAGTCTGTTGGTAGAGAGGAGCATTTTGGTCAAGTTTAAGGGGTAGCATAAGGAATCCTAAGGAGTGGGTCATCAGACTGTAGTTCAGGTAAATTTGATAAGGCGTTGCGTAGATGAGGGGTCGGAGATTCTTCGGATGTAGTTGATAGTTAGTTCTTGAGGTGGGTGCTGAGTTGGTGAGATGTCTGGATGGATGATTCGACTGAGTGCATCGGCTGTAGAGTTCTCTGCGCCCTTGCAGTGTTGGATTTCGAAATTGTATTCCTGAATAGCAAGAATCCAACGGGTGAGGCGTTTGTTCAGGAGTTTGCATGTTTTGAGGAATGTGATGGCATGATTGTCAGTCAGTATCTTGAGTCTTGTCCCTAGTATGAGGTAGCGAGTTTTCTGTAGGCAATATACGATGGCGAGGAGCTCCTTTTCTGTGGTGGTGTAGTGTAGTTCAGCAGATTGCAGGGCTCGAGAAATGAAGACAATCGCAGCCTTATCTCCGTTCTCCTTCAACTGGAATAAGTGACCTCCGATTGCGTAGTCCGATGCGTCGGTCTGCAGGTAGAATGTCTTGTTGATATTCGGATGGTATAGTATGTTGGTGTGGAGGAACATACGTTTGATGTGGTTGAAGGTTGTCTCATATTTTGTTGTCCAGATGAATTTAGTCTTCTTTGATGTAAGGCGAAGTAAAGGTTGAACGGCTTCTGCATAACGGTCGATGAACTTATTATAGTAGTTGATTGCATCCTAAAAATGATTTCAGCTGTTTGCGGTTAGTCGGTGAAGGAAAATCCAGAATAGGTTTGATTTTACTAGAGTCCATACAAAGTCCTGATTCGGTGAGTGTGTAACCTAGGAAAGGTATAGTGTTCTGGCAGAAGGTAGACTTCGAGAATTTTACGGTCATTCCGGCTTCAGTCAATTTCTTAAGGATATAATCAATATGTGTTAAATGGTCTTTGAAATTGGGACTAATTATACAGATATCATCCACATAAATTAAGGTGAAATTTTCCACTTCATCGTCGAAGACTTTATCTAGGGCTCTCACTAAAGCGGCTTGGGACGTAGAGATACCGAAAGGAGTAACTTTATAATGGTAAGTCTTCCCTCTGAACTGAAAAGCTGTGTACTGGCGGGACTTAGAATTTAATGGTATTTGCCAATAGGAAGCGGTTAGATCAATACTAGTGAGCCATTTAGAGTTACATGCTTTAGCTAGGAGTTTGTTTATGCTACGGTTGCATTCATAATCTGGGGTAATTAACTGGTTAATTTTACGTGCGTCTAGGCACAATCTAATTTCACCTGACTTCTTAATTACGGGTATAATAGGGTTGATAAAGGTACTGTTACTTCGTTCAATTATCCCGAGTTGTTCCATTCGTTGTAGTTCCTGTAGTACAGCATTCTGATGGGCTAAAGGTACGGGGTAGGATTGACATTTGAAGGTTTCAGGTTCTTTAACTTCTAGATTGTGTTGGTACTTGTTGCAGAGTCCAGGAGCATCAGAGAATGTATTTTGATACTTCAAAAGTAGATCGGTGAGTTGAGTCCTTTGTTCGTTGTTGAGCAGTTCGTTCTGGTTCAGAGTTTCTTCTATTATCTCAGCATTTATCCTGTCTTGTAGGTTCGTTGTGGAGGAAGGGGTGGTATCGTTATAAGTTCAAAATTATCATAAATATAGGTTCTTTCTAAGTTTTGGTCGTATGCCGACATTTCATTGTATTCAACATCATTGTCGTTCATTAAGTAACATAAGATTCCATCGTGGTTGCACCCGTCAAACTCCAATAGTAATTCAGTATTATTTATGTTTATATTCAATGTTTTTCTATCAAAGTTTATTTCCATCTTCCACAGTCTTATCGTATCTATTCCAATAATTACATTATGAACGAGGTTTTGGTACCATGATTAGTTGCAAATTAGTTTCCACACCGTTGACATTAACTGTAAGCATTAATATCTTAGAAACTCTTTTTGATTTAACACCGACGGCAGTTTTGATGTGTATGCCAGTTAAAGGTAATTCTTCATATCGTCCTAATCTACTCCTATTCTCTATTATCCATTACTCTGAGACACATGAGATGTTGGCACCCGTGTCTATGAGTGCGGAAGTAGGCACATTGTTTATTAAAATATTAATCTCTGGACATTTTATGTTGTTTGCTGTTTCTACAGTTTTATTAGTTTCAGGATCTTCATTTAGTAAAAAGTCACAGTCACAAAATATATTACTAAGGGTTAATATTGGATTTGAATTATTTACATTATTATCTAAATTAGAAGGCCTTCGTAATCCGAGGTTTGTGTTTTGCACTGAGGAATCTGGGGATAGAAATCCATGATTATAAAACAAGGGAAGTTTACCTAGGCCTTGGGACTCGTCAGTGCTTAGGCGTTTAAAAGCGCAGTACTTGTTGTAGTACTGGGAGGTGAACTAGTCGTTGGGTTTCTCCTTTCTATTATGGCAGAGCATATTTGTGCTTGTTCTCGGCTGGGATATTGCTGGTTGTCTCGATTTGATGAATTGTTGCCCCGGTTGTAATGTTGGTTGGAGTTTCCTCTGTAGTTGGGTCTTCTATCGTATTCTCTCCGGTATCCAGGTGAAAAGTTGTTGAGGTGCCCGTTGTTGTAGGTTGGTCGTCTTTGTTGCTGTTGTCCATCGCTGCGGTAATACTGGTTTCTAGGAGGGCTGTTTGGAGGTCTGCTTCCTGGCTGGTGCTGAAACTGTCGCTGTGGTGGTGGTTCGTTTCTCGGTTGACTGGTAGTTTTCGATCGCTGGTGTGCGTCCTTAATATCTTCTCTTTGGAGTAGCAATTCGAACTCGGCGACGGTGTTCACATTCTGGACTCTTCGGGCGTCTTGGATCAACTCGAAAAGTGTTCCGAAAGAATATTTATGATTTCATCCTCGCTGATTGGTGGAGTGATGGATCGTAATGTCAATACTCATTCAATGAAGTATTCTGCTCGTGACAGCTTTCCTCCGGGCCGGTATCTTTCGACCTCTATACGCTGCTTTACTCCTCGTTGGATCTCGCGGCTCCAGTATTTGTTTGTAAAGTTATGTTCAAAATCTGACCAGTTGCGGATTTCCTCCTTAATCAGGTCGAACCATTTTGCAGCATGTTGCTCTAAAACATTGTTCAATAATGTCCCGCAAGTGTTCCGAGTCGTTGTTTGGTTTGTTGTGTGTTATGTTTCGTTCATAGAAGCGTTTTAGTTTATGTAAAAATTCCTTAGGGTTTTGGGCTCTCCCGTAAAATTTAGGTGGACTATTGTCGGTTGCATGGGTGCCGTTGCCAGTACATGTGACATAAATATTCAGTGTGCCTGATATAACTTCATTACTAACTTGACCTTCAACGTTGGTGATTCTATTACCAAAGGTGTGTACAAGTTTGTTTAATGTATCAATATCATCTCCTTGTTTTTGTGTAATTGGTAATATTTGTGTTAATATTTGTTTCGTACTGTCCTGAATTTGGTGAGTCAATTCTTCCTTTTGTTGGATAATGTTTGTCTGGCAAGCAGTGGCGTGATTAAGTAATTTAATGTCAACTGTATTTATAACGTAAGTAGTGTTGTTAGCAAGGGCTTTATTGATGTTATCATTCTGGATTGCAATATTTTTGTTTAAGTCGTCACGGACCTGCTGGTTTTGTTTTTTGGATTTCGTTGCCGAAATTTGTTTCCAAGTGATTCATTCTATTATTTTGTTCGGCTCGTGTAAGTTTAATTATGTCAAAGTCAGATTTGACTTCGTCATATTTATGGCTTAAGTGATCGATTTTACTTTCAATATATTCAGAAAATATTTTAAGGTTCTGATTTAAATTTTGTTTTAGTTCTAAGTTGTCTTGTTTAAGTTCTTGTTTTAATTCATTTTTACTTTGTTCTAAACGGTATTCAAGTTTTAAAGAACTGTCTTTTATAAGTGCTGCAATTTGTGAAAGCAAATCGGTATTCGTATCTGCGCTAGCCGGTTGTTTGTACGTCGCGGTAGAATGAATGGCAATGGAATGTGCGGGTGACGTCATCGGTTCATTCATCGCTGCCGTCGTCGTTAACTCAACAGCATTGGTGCTGGTGGTCGTTGTCATGGTAACGCCGTCCCATGATGCCGTGCTGTGTTCCCATTGGCTGGTTGGTTGAGATGGTCGGAGCTGTTTGTTTACATTGTCCGCCGCCACTGTCATGGCGTCTGCCGTCTCCACTTCAGAAATGTCAAATCCTAAAAATACTTCTCCTGCCGGAATTTCGTTAAATAAAATGTCTATGTCATTATTTGTGTTCATGTTATTTGTGTTCGTAGCTATATCTGTATTGTTTGCATTAGATGTTGATGTGTTATAATTGTCAGATGTAGCTGTTAGTGTTTGGCTTGTTTGGCTAGCTTCTTCAATGGCGTCCTCCATGGTCTCATCTGTTGTATTGGGCCTATTTCTAAGATTATAAGGTTTGTGGGACATGGCTATTAATAATCTTATATTGTGATGAGAGTTCGATATGTGGTGATGGTTTTATGATACCTATAATGGGTGATATATCAAACATATAAATATTACACATAGGCCTAGATTTGGGATAACTTGGAAGTTGTTTTTGTATACCTAATCTCATAAGGCATTGAACTGGCCAACACGATTTGGGCGCCAAAATTAACAATTAAAAAAAAAAATATATGATGATGATGATAGTATTGTATAAATATTTACTGTTGTTATTTGCTGCTTGAAAACTAAACAAATAAATGAAAAAAAAAAAAAACAACTTCCAATTCTTAAATTAAATTATGCCAAATCTAAGAAAGGAAAATATTTATTAATAAAATGATTAAACATAGAGTATGCAAATTATTGGGAACTGAATTAAATTAAATTAATGTGATAAAACATATGATCAATGAGTGTGATGAGATTATTAGTGATGGGTAGCAGCTGGTTTAAATGGAAAGAAACAAGGTAAGTGGCAGATGTTCTTACATATGATAAAAAAATAAATAAACAAACATAATTTGAAACATCTCAAGAGCAAAATAACCCACTTATAATAATGGGGAGAACCAATGATTACATAGATAACAACTTTAAGGATGTTTATGGAAGGTTAGAAGAAAAATTACAAGAAGTAAGTAAAACAAGAACAGTTTTCATAACAACCATACCAAAAAGATACGACAATGCTTCCAAAAATGTAATCAGGATATAAATTTACTTAATAACTATATTAGGGAACTGGTTGTTAGGAATAAAAAAGGGCACCTAATTAGCCTAGATGGATTAAGAAGACATCATTATACTTCACACAGACTTCATCTAAATGATCTGGGAAAATATAGACTTGCTCTGCTAATTATTGAAGCTTTAGATTGTAAATATAAATTAAATAGAAAAATACCGTTAACTGAATCAAATATGTGGAAAACTATAACATTAATGAAGGATAATAAAAATGTTGCATTTGCACATTCCATATCTAGTGACATACATAGCATAAAACAAATGAGTGCTGGTGTCGCAGTTGTTTTTAAAAAGCATTTTGGTAAACCAAAATACTCAGATTTTATCAACAAACACCTGACCTGTCAAAAATCTCAAAGTGGTGCTACTGTGTATGTCCTGGTTACTAAATGGAAGTATAATTCTAAACCTGAATTAGAGGACTATAACACAGCATTTCGTCAAGTCACCCAGGACTTGACAACAAAAACAGGATAATTTTGAACAAGTCTCTCGGGTTTGTCCTATCTATAAAAAAGGTCCGATAGACCAGCCTGAGAATTTTCGCCCAATATCAATTATTCCAGTTTTGGGAAAGCTGATTGAAGTAATTGTAAATGAACAGATTATGAATTATTTGGAAAGGAATGATATTTTTCATCAAATGCAATTTGGATTTAAAAAAAACAAGTCGACCATAAATGCCCTTGACAATTTAGTAAGACAGATTCACCAATTGTCAATGCAACATAACACTGACACGGCTGCCTCATGTCACTGGCAACATAACACAGACACGGCTGCCTCACGTCACTTTACTGGCAACATATCACAGACACGGCTGCCTCACGTCACTTCACTGGCAACATAACACAGAGACGGCTGCCTCACGTCACTTCACTGGCAACATAACACAGAGACGGCTGCCTCACGTCACTTCACTGGCAACATAACACAGAAACGGCTGCCTCACGTCACTTCACTGGCAACATAACACTGACACGGCTGCCACTTTCTGCTCAGGCTCAGTCCTTGGACCCATTTTCCTTTTGATCTATATAAACAATCTGCCATCTGCAGCAAATTCAAAAACTATACTTTATGCAGACGACTCAACATTCTTCACCACTAGTAGTAACCTTACTTAACTTGATGAATTGGCAAATGGGACTTTGAAAAATGCATCTTTTTGGTTTCATAGTAATGGTCTTTTATTGAATCAAGAAAAAACTTAAAACTTTATTTTTACTATGAATAATGTTATGTCTCAAAATAAATGTAATAACAAAACTAACTCTGTTTTGTTGTAACCCAGGGCGAGCCTCAGCTACTGGGCGGGTCGCAGGTGGCGGATAGCGAATGTTCCACCTCGTCATTGATGGGGTGGACAACTGCGAATAAGGGGAAACCCTAATAAGCAGTCCCGGACCGAGGTTCGCAGGGGCAGCTGAGGTGTGCAGCTGACGGGCTTAGTGACCCCGCGGTACCCTGAACTCATTACCACACACCTAAGGACCGCACTGAGTCCTTAGATAATGAACCGAGCATGGGAGCAGAGGGCAGCCTCACTGGCCAGCCCTTGTTTTCCATTGCTCGGGCCAAATCAATGTCGGGGGGGGGGGGCAGGCTCTCTCCGATTCTGAATCCAACTTGGCTGAGGACCGCTCAGAGCCCTCAGACAAGGACCTTGGCACGGGGAACGAAGGTAGGGGCAGGCCAATCTGAAGTCCCCGCTGCTCGGGTCATGGGTTCGGCGGAGGGGGGCATGTCGCTCTCTGACCTCGAAAACATCCTTCTCGGAGCCCAGGCTCTGATCAGCTCGATCGGACGGCTGAGGCTCTGTATAGGATGAAGATAGCCAGGAGAAGCACTCCTGGCAATCAGAGGAAAAGGCCTATAGGCCTCAACTGACTGATCACTGGAGGGGGTCCTGTACAGGTCACTCCTCAGTGGTCAATCTAGTAAAAGATGAGGTACTCTCAATGAGGTTTGACCTCATTGGGACTAAGTATCTTTCCACCAGACCCCATACTGTGGATTTTGGGTCGAGGGAGTACTGGGACGCTGTTACTAGCCCGGTTTCTTCTCACGACCCATTTGTATGGTTCACAGACGGGTCAAGAATAGGCAACAGAGCTGGATTTGGTGTCTATACTGGTGACCCTAGGACAAACGCGTGCGTGAGCCTGGGAGCGTATGGCACCGTGTTCCAAGCTGAAGTCGCCATACGTTCAGCGCAAATTATGATAGAGGTTTGCGGGAAACATATCCATATCCTCTCAGATAGTCGGGCGGCCTTGGGGGCCCTTGACTCCTGGAAGGTTTCGTCTGGTCTGGTCTGGGAGTGTGTGGAGTCCCTCAGCATCCTGGGTTCAAGAAATCAGGTCCTGCTGGAATGTATCCCAGGAAATAGAAGAATAGAAGGCAGCGTGCAGGCCGATGCCTTGGCTAGGGAAGGCGCTATTAAGCCCTTCATTGGTCCTGAGCCGGCCTGCGGCGTTTCGGCTGCAGCTGTCAAAATACCAACCAAAACTGGGTCCCAGACATCTGGAAAGATGGTGGCGGTTCCCAGGGCATGGACTCGACAAGCTTCTTGTCAGAAATCCTTCCCAGAAGTCAACAAAGTAACTTCTTGGGTTGAGTAAATTTTACGTAAGTTGGTGGTGGGACTCATCACCGGTTACGGTAAATTCCGGAGGCATCTAAGAACAGTGGGACTCCTTATGGAGGATCCCATCTGTCGCCTCTGTGGGTTGGACGAAGAGTCTGTAGAACACACTGTCCGGGAGCGTGAGGCTCTTGGTGCCGGCAGAAGAGTACCTTTTGAAGGCTCACCTCTGGGACAGTTGGAAATTACCAATCTAGTGAAGAAGCTCCTTGACTTGGTCAAGGGCAGCCAGCTTTACGACGATTAGGCACCGGGATTGGCACAAAAAGCCATAGGCTTCGTTGCAAGGGTTGGCTGGACCAACTATATATCCCCTTTTAAACTAAAACTAAAACTAAAACTCTGTTTCATCAGCAAAGTTTTTAGGAATTCACATTGATAGCCAATTATTTTGGACCTCACACATTGATTATTTGAGTACTAGACTATTACGAGTGATCTATTTATCAAATCGTCTAAAAATTGTTGTCCCGATAGTCTATGTGAAAACTGCATAATTTTCATACTTCCAATCGGTTTTTAGATATGGGCTAACTCTATATGGGAACTGTACCAGAATACAGGAGATCCTCATCCTCCAAAAAAAGGCAATACGTGTTATCTCCAACGGTGAACCAAGGGAACACTGCAGACAATTATTTAAAAAATTACAAATTCATACTGTAATCAACCTGTATATTTATGATCTGGCCATTTACATTCTGGATAATCCAAATTTACTAAACTTTAAACAAAACATTCATAATTATAACACCAGAAATAAGACACAAACCACAATAGGATTTCACAGACTTAACAAGACCCTGAATAGCCACATAGTTTTAGCATTAAAAATTTACAATAAATTACAACATTTAATTTTGATATATTCCTTTAAATCATTTAAAAATAAATTCTATCACTGGCTTACAAACACACCCTTTTACAGTTTGGACGAATTTTTCGGAGTTGAAAATCCTCAACTCTGAAACTAGTTTTCAGTTGAATTTTCACTTTCACAGACAGCTGCATTGGTTTTCGCTGTGTTCTCTAGCCATATGGGAAATAATTTGATGTGTTAATGTTATCATTGCCAATTGTTGTTGCACTTAAGAAGTTGGTATCTAGGAAGTGAACTTTATGTATTTTATGTTGTGCTTGACTTGGCCATTGCTATAATTTGTCGTTGTCAATAATTTGTTAATTATTTGTACGACAATAAACGATAATTTGATTTGATTTGATTTTGCTTGCCGTCAGTTGCGCCACACAGAGGGTGGGACACAATGGGCTGCTCTTTCACACCTGCTGACTACCACCATGTCTGATGAGATAACGACGAAATAATTACATAGGCCTAACACCAATGGACTATACTACAACTCCATAGGATTATTTTAGTAAACTAAATTATTATTTGACATTTATAAGCTCAGAAATAATGAACAAAATTGTTGTATAAAAAGTTTCACTTGCAACAGTTTTTATTTTTTCAATCACATTTATTTCGAAATAAACGGAAACAAATTATATATCTCCTTATTTGTTAGAATATGTAATACAATAATATACCCCAAAATTTTAGTATATGTTTTATTTACTTTTGAACTTGGTCTTTTTTTGTTCAATTTCGTAAAAAAACAAATTTTGCTTTTAATTTCATAAAACCTGTAATTTTTATTATTTTCGGCATTTGAAAAGTGATTTGTATTCATAATAATATGTACTTTTAGGATATATATCGTTCTATTGTCCCACCCACCCACCCGCCCATACACGTACAGTGGCATTAACCTACTCGCCCACCCATACATGTACAGTGGTATTGACCTTCCCACCCACCTATATACATACAGTGGTACAGACCTACCCACCCACCCATACACATACAGTGGTATTGACCCACCCGCCCACCCTTACACGCACAGTGGTGTTGACCCACCCGCCCACCCTTACACGTACAGTGGTGTTGACCCACCCGCCCACCCTTACACGCACAGTGGTGTTGACCCACCCGCCCACCCTTACACGTACAGTGGTGTTGATCAATACCACTCTACGTGTATGGATCGGCGGGTGGGTCAATAGCACTGAACGTGTATGGGCGGGCGGGTGGTCAATACCACTGTATGTGTATAGGCGGGCGAGTTGGTTAATACCACTGTACGTTTATGGGCGGGTGGGTGGGTGGGTGATATTAAATATCACATTTTTCTTTGATATTATGATAATTTTGAAATTTTACAAACTTTTATTGCGACTTTTTTTAATGAAATAAATAAATGAATGAACAGGTTAATTCTGATTCCGAAATAGTTTTTAATATTGCATTTTCAGCGACTAAAAAAACAGAAGTAACAACCAATAGCGATTAACCAAAAATATCACAGCAGCCGCCATTTTGACGATTCCAGCTAATGAAGTCACGTGATCAAGGCCTATAAATTGAGTTGTTGAACACCATTTTCCATTCTTTTGTGAATCCCTCTGGTCTGAGGAAGGTGAGCGTGGTTCACCGAAATCGATCACCGTAATATTTGTGCGTTTTGTACTTGTATTATAATATATTTGTGCATTTTGTGCTTATATTGCAATAAAAATTTATTGTATGGCATTTACTTGTATTGAATTACATAGAATCACTCGCTGACAATTAGTTAGTCTCAATTATTGTTTTCACTGTTTTGTTTTTCTCACAATGACCTTGACGTATCAAGTAAGAGACGGCACCTGCATTCCTCTCTTTTTAGAAAGATGTTTTTAAACAGTTATTATTTTACTTTAATGTTATAAAATGAAACAAACACTCCAGTAAATAATTTTTTTATTTCGTTAGGCCTTTCGGTAACAAAGTTAACATCTTCAGACACACAAACTAAAATAACATTGTTTACATTTGATTAATTTGAAATAAACATGTGGAATAATTTAAATAATAAAATAATAAAAATGTATATAAAAATATTATAAATTTAAAATAATAGTGGTGAGTTTTCAAATGTTCCTGGCTTGTTATTAACAAGAATTTCTTTAAATTTTTTGATATATAAACTTTTATAAGCATCTAATTGTTCTTTATTTTGAACTTCTTTTAGTAAATTACATTTTGTAAAATTATAGTTTAAATTAATGCAGTGTTTTGCTATCGCTGATTTTTCTTCTTGATAATTTTTAAAAGATATTTGTGTTCTTTTAATCTTGTTGAAATTTTTCATTTGGTTTGACCAATATATTTTTTATTGCTATTGTCACATTCAATTTCATAAATTTCACACTTTTCTTCATTTTTAATTTTGTCCTTTGGATTTCCAAGTAAGGGTTGATTTCACAAAATGCAACACTTTTAGTCCTAAGGTTATTGGTTGTAAATAAATAAATGAATATATTTTAAAATGTGTTGTATTATTCCTTATCTTAACCTTTACCCTAATAGAATTAATGATTAGCTATATTTTAATTCGTTTGTTAATTATTACGCAAAACATAGGTCAAAATACAAGTCGCTTACTGTCACCGGTCACCTAACCTAAGTTACGACGCAGCGTAAATGCATGAAAACAGACAAATTCGTCTGATTCACTTCACAGCTGTAGAGAACAAGACAGTCAGAAAGAAACCCACAGACAAACGAAAGGTTTTTCGGCAACGACTATTTATTTCGTCGTCTGTGGAGCTTGTCCCTCGGAAGAGCTACGCCAAAAACATCGGAATTGGAACGAGCCAAAAAAATAGTGCCGCTTCGGATATTTGGCGGGAAATCACTTTTCCATGCAGTTGGGAGCCGTTATAAGTTGGAAGTGTGTGCTGATTGTGGAGTTTATCATTTTTTAATTTCATTTTAAGTGAAATAACAGGTAAGTTTGATACCGTACCTTAATTACATTACAAGTCGTTTACTCAAATAAAACTTTCAGTTTTGAATATTCTACCACGAAAAAGGCGTATTTATGTTAGTAGAGTTGCAACATGACCTAACCTCAAATTAAACCGGCCTACATGCGACTGTTTGTCGGCTATTGGAGTTTATGAGATGAATTTACATGTCGCTAACGCTCAAGTCGCTCACGTAAACGACGTGGTAAATCGTGAGCGACTTGTACAAATCTGTTTATTTACAACAATTTGGAAGTTAATAAAGCATTTTATTAATAATATACACATATTTTATAAGTAAAATATATAAACAGAATTACATACGCAAGACAAGTCTCTGATCATGTTTCCAATATCATAACGAAAGAACTTCAAATGTGATTAAATTGGGATTTTGTATGAACGTAACTGGCATTTAATATTAACTTTTTAATTACAACAAAACAATAGGGGTTTTGTGAATTTATATTGAACTAAAAAAGGAAGCATTTGTTGTAACTTGTTAATAGTTCTTTGGAGAATGAATTTAAAGTAACTTAATAAAAATAACAAATAAATAAAACTATTCAAAACAATTTGAACTCTATAAGAAATTATTATTTTTTATTATTGAAATTATTTTAATACTATTTTATTGCAATTATTTTTGGTTGCATGTCAGTTTAATGATATGCCTATGAAATGGCGCGGACAAAAAAACTTTCTTCTAAAGAAAAGTATGAGCGGCAGAAAGAGTTGGCAAGAGAGAGGCAGCGTAGGAGAAAAGAAAGAATGAGTGAAGAGGAGAAAGAAGCAAAAAGGAAATATGACAGGGAGCGGATGGCTAGATTGAGAGCTGAAAAAACTATTAAGTCAATTGCGGACATGACTCCGAGGGAACAAAGGAAGCAGAGGAAATATTGGAGGGAAAGGAATAAGGCGAGAAGTATGAAACTGAAAGCACTAAATGCCGTGATCAATAATACGCCTCCAGAATCCCCACGAGCTGCTGAAGAATCCCACCAACGTAGGCGTGGGAGGAAGAAAGTTAAACGAGAAAAGGCAAAGGTATACAGAAAAATAAGAAAACAAGAAGAAGAAATTAAGAGTTTGAAAAGGAAATTAGACAAATACAAAAAAACTTTTGGAAATAGAGAAGAAGAAATACCAGACACCAACATCACCTTCGCCGAAAAAACAAGTGACTGAATTATTAGGAAAAGAAAAGGTGTCACCAGCTGTAAAAAAGCAGTTATTTCTGGGGTTTGTATTAAAAAAACAAGTTGAGATTCAAAAGAAGAAGATGGCTAAGTCAAAAAAGAAAAACCAGTTATTGGGAAAGATGATAGGGAATGATCTTCTAAAAAAACTATAGGGTACAGAAACACTTTAATACTATACAAGTCGTTCACGCTTATATACTATGGATTTAGTTATACTATCGTCACTACTATACAAGTTGTTCACGCCGAGTACAAGTCGTTCACGCCGAGTACAAGTCGTTCACGCCGAGTACAAGTCGTTCACGCTCACATAAATTGCTGTATTTCTTTTATATATTGGTTAGGAGTGTTTAATTGAATTTCTCTGACAAAGTAAACTGTATTGTCGTCGTCTGTAATGAGGCTGTCCAAAACTTGGGTAATTTTGGTCACCTAAGTTGAACTTTTCAGTACAATCGGAGTGAATTTTCTTCCATGGTTATTGAATAGGAGCATTATTTTCCAACTATATTTAATTACATACTTTTTAATTTTTGATAGTGATAAAACACATTCTTCTTATTAATAAAGCAATTTTAATTTAGGTTATGTCTTTATTTGTTGTGGTTTACGGCATCAAGAATTTGCGTGAGTGACTTGTACTTTTTTTGTGCCAGCTGCATTAAAAAACAACTTTTTATAGTGAAAAAATAAAAATTCAGCTTAGCTGCTTTTGTTTTGAGATCAGTATAGTATTTTCAATTGATTAGACAAAAAAAAAATTATTTTTATCAAGAATTTAGGTTTTATTTTTTCTCTTCCTGGAAATTGAACCATTTTGTGAAACCGAGCCGTAAATATTTTAATTTTCATGTACATTTAAACAATAAATTTACATTAGAGTGTTTCTTAAAACTTTTTTGCATTATGTTTGAAAAAGATCCATATGTAACACTTCTCCAAACATACTTTTCTTTTTTTGGATAATAGTGTTGTTCGGTTTTGTTTTTCAATTTGTTGTCTTTTCTTATTTATCATTCTTGTAATCATATTCAGGTTGTATCCATTAAACATTAAAAAGTTTTAAGAAACACAAATGTAAATTTATCGTTTAAATGTACATCAAAATTAAAATATTTACTTGGAAATCTAAAGGACAAAATTAAAAATGAAGAAAAGTCTGGAATTTATGAAATTGAATGTGACAATTGCAATAAAAAATACATTGGTCAAACCAAATGAAAAATTTCAACAAGATTAAAAGAACACAAATATCATTTTAAAAATTATCAAGAAGAAAAATCAGCGATAGCAAAACACTGCATCAATTTAAACTATAATTTTACAAAATTTAATTTACTAAAAGAAGTTCAAAATAAAGAACAATTAGATGCTTATGAAAGCTTATATATAAACAAATTCAAAGAAATTCTTGTTAATAACTAGCTAGGAACATTTGAAAACTCACCACTATTATTTTAAATTTATACAATTTTGTTATAATTTTCTTATTTAAATTATTCTATGTTTTATTTTATTATTTTCTTATTTAAATTATTCCATATGTTTATTTCAAATCAATTAAATGTAAATAATGTTATTTTAGTTTGTGTGTCTGAAGATGGTCACTTTGTTACCGAAAGGCCTAACGAAACAAAAAAAATTATTTACTGGAGTGTTTGTTTCATCTTATGACATTAAATCATATATCCAGTAAGAAACAAGTTTGAAGAATGATATTATTTCACAGTTTATTATTACCACAGAAAATCTTTTTGTTTGAGTTAACAAATAATCGTAATTATTACAATACCTTGAATTTGACCATAATTTTAGGAAACTAAGAATATTAGCTTATTTGCACCCAATTTGTTTGCTCTACAAATATTAAAAATATATAACGATTTAAACCGTCTAATTAATTACTTTATATCAACTTTTTTTATTGATTTTGAATATAAGGCACAAAAATAAAATAATGTATTCAAAAAAGCCTTATAAAACATTTAAATTAATAACAGTGTGTTTCTATTTTATTATTTAGGTAAACATCTTAAGGCTACATTCTATAGTTGGGAAATATACAACATACGAGAATATAATGTATTTTTTTCCAGTTGATATTGGTTACCATATCAACACTATTGGTACCATAATATGGTACTTGCATAAAGTATTTGTACACCGTTGCAGAAAGGATGAAAGCATTCTGCTTTGGGGCTGGTCCCAAAAGCAATAATATTATAAAAACTAAGAAAATAATAGACTGTTATGTAAAACAAGAGTTCTATCTATGTACCTGGTGAGATTTTGTCCCAACCAGTGTGCTGTTTTGTTGTTTACTGGACTGGACATATTGAGCAAGAACTGTACCCTGAGAATAAACTGCATAACTATGCCAATATGTTCAGTGTATGGTACTTTTAGGACAGCGATTATTTGGTCTATGCACTCTTTATCAGTAGTTTCCTGACCACTCACAAGAATAAGTTCGTTGTATTAAAGTATTTAATGTGTTACTTTATTGTTCAAGGCTGTATCATTTATTTATCACATCACTGTATTAACTAAGTTAGGTGTCAGTGATTATATTACGGTAGTTTAAGTTGTGTTTGTTTAGTCATTGACAATACCGTAGAACTACTGACCTTATTCCAAGAGAAATAACTTCCTATCGTACAAGATTTGTAGGGTCTGAAAGATAAACTTAATGTTATTAGGGTAATGGATTACAATACTTCGTTTTTTTAACATTCACACGATAAAATATTTGTTTTTATCACTAAAATAAAACTGAATTGTTTATATAGTGCTTAGTGTAAATCCGTAGTAAAACTCATTAAACAACATTATTGTGGCCCGTTTACGTTGGATAAGTGAAGTTCTACTGTAGTAAGATGTTACATTTTTATTAACAGTTTTGTTTGATGAAAATACACGTAGCACTCTCAAGGATTAGTTTTTGTCACTGAATGACTTTATGTAACACTGCAGAGATAGGCTTTTTTAAATGTTTGTAACACGTTTGCTAACATAGTTCAAGTTGACTCCACCAAGCTCTTAAAACTTAAGTTATTCATTCTTACCTTGGTTCTTGGCCCACTTCAAAGCTGCTCTCCATACTTCTAATTCAGATACTATTTAGGCGTCTTGTTCCAGGAGTTTAATAAAACCCTCGTTGACTCCACCAAGCTCTTAAAACTTAAGTTATTCATTCTTACCTTGGTTCTTGGCCCACTTCAAAGCTGCTCTCCATACTTCTAATTCAGATACTATTAAGGCATCTTGTTCCAGGAGTTTAATAAAACCCTCAACTCTTAGATTTATAAAATCAGGACTCTCAAATACAGCACCAGTTTCATATTGTAAAATCTGTAACAAAGAGAATCATTTGTTACAAGAGAATATTTACAAAGAGAATCATAACAAAGAGAATATTTATGAATCAGATCCAGGATGACCAGACTAAATTGCCAGTTTCAAATTCCCAGTTTTCCCCAGCCATAGGAGTATGAAATTCCTGGCTCGATGAGTATGAAACCCTACCCTCAGCTAACTATTATTTCCCTCAACCTAAAATATCCTCAATCATTCTTTCAGTTTCATAGTATTTCAATATGATAAACTAACAAATTTATATAGTTTATATAATGCAAACTTAGATCAGGCCATTAACATTCTCTCAGAACAACTTGACAAATCCCTTAACTCACACAAAACAATTATACTTGTAGGAGACATAAATGTTGACAACCTCTCTGAAAACATGGGCAAAACTAAAACAGAAGAACTCTTGGCATCTTACCATATAACAAGACTAAATCTACCACCGACTCCGATAACCAAAGACACATCTAAATCAATAGACTGGACTGTACACATTTAGAAAACAGCAATAAATATTTCAGTTATCTTATATGGAATATCCGACCAAACCGCACAGACAGTTACAGTAAAAATACAGAAAATAAATAAAAACTGTAAAGAAAAGAAAAGGGTTTTTAGCAAGAAAACAATAAAATTGTTCAAATCTAGATTGCAGGTACAAAACTGGAACAGCCTTTACACACAAGAAGACATCAACAAAACATATGATAATTTCCGCGTCATCATCCAATCAATACTAAATGAAACCTGCCCTCTTAAGAAGTACACGTCCAGGCAAAACTCATATTTAAAATACTGCTGGGACTCAGAATGTACCAAATTAAAAAATGAGTACATAAAAACGCTAGAAAAACAACAACGCCTGTGCAGACCCGAAGACAAAATAGAAACAGCAACACAGAAAAAAACCTATGACAATAAACTAAAATCTCTTCGCAAAAAGCATACTACTGAATACATAAATGGAGCTGAAAATAAATCTAAAGCACTATGGACAGTAATAAATAATGAACGGAAAGCTAAGACATCTACTACTGCACAACTCCATCTAAAAATAAATGACTCAATAGTCACCAACCCTAGAGATGCGGCAAACTGTTAATAACGTTTTCTCACTATAGCTGATAGAACACTCCAAAATGTAGACTTAACAAATCTGGACCAAACTGAAGATGAATATGAACTACCACCACCCACAGAAAAGAACTTAAATTTTAAACCAGTCACTCCAAAAGAAATTCATAACATTATTGATTCCCTAAAACTAAAAACCTCATCTGGACCCAACCAAATATCAGCCAAACTTATAAAACACTGTAAAAAGGAACTATTAAGCACCTTAAATAATAAACAAATCACTTGATCAGGGATTTTTTCCTAACCAATTAAAAATAGCCAGTCTTCTATAGGTACAAAACCGGCCCAATAAATGAAACAAACCGATACAGACCAATATCTCCATCTCAACTTTCTCCAAAATAATAGAAAAAGCTGTACTTGACAGACTTCTCAACCATCTGATAGAAAACAATTTACTAACCAATAAACAACACGGCTTCCTCAAAAGCAGATCAACTGCCACAGCCTTAATACAGCTGATAGAACATGTCATAGACCAATTAGAAGATGGCTGTACAGCAACTCGCCTATTTTTAGATTTCAGCAAGGCATTTGACTGTCTAAACCATGCTCAGTTAATCAAGAAAATTGAAAACCTAGGAATCAGAGGCAAGACTAAAACTGACTACATAGCTACCTAACTGGCAGAAAAATGTTTGTAGAAATTAACCGTAATGAAAACAATGTATGACTAACAGTACAATCTGAAACCACTAACATCCGAGGTGTACCACAAAGATCTGTACTTGGACCAGTTTTATTTCTGCTTCTTACAAATGACATACCCAGCTGGCTAAAAGATACTTGTCATACAGTCATGTATGCAGATGATACAGTTTTAACAACAGCCAAGAAATCAATTGAGGACCTCCATAGACATATAATTAAAAATAAAACCAAACAATATTGTACTAAAAATGACCTTGTTTTAAATGAAAATAAAACAGTTCAAATGACTTTCACCAACCTACGTAGAAATGTTGACATAACAATTCCAAACCTGGGAATAAAATCAACCACAAAACATCTAGATATTATAATAGACAATAAATTATCATAGAAGCCACAAGTAAATCAGTTATGTAAAAAACTGTCAGCAGCCTACTATTTCATAAGAAGAATGAAACAAATAAGTAGTCTGGAAACAGCCAAGGCTGCCTACTTTGCTCTCTTTGAAGCACAAATTTGCTATAGCATAGCTCTCTGGGGTGCGTCTTCTTCCAGGAACCTACATAGAGTTATGATCCTGCAAAAAAGAGCCATCAGAACATTGGCGAGCCTAAACCCAAGAGACAGCTGCAGAGAGGCCTTCAAAACCTTAAAAATACCAACAATGGTTACTCTCTACATATGCAAAATTGTTCTTCATGCCTTCAAGAGCAACCTACCAAAGAACACAGCCCAGCATGGATATCTAACAAGACATGCTGATGACATTAACCTGCCAGCTCACCGGACAGCCCTCTACACAAAGAAGCCTTCTTTTGCGGGAGCCAAGTTTTTTAACCTCCAACCAAGACATTTAAAAGAATGCAACCCAAAATTATTAAGGAGGAAACTATTGGACTGGCTTGTAGGCGAGTTAATCTACAGCCTGGAAGAATTTATACATTTGTGAATGTAGTAAACTAACATTGTTGAAATATTGACTATTACTGATCTTGATGATTATGTAAATAAAGTATATTGTCTATTGTCTAGTTAAAATAAATTATTTCAAAATGACATAAAGTTGAACATCTGGGAAACAAGAGCGGTCAGCAGAAAATGGGCCCCATTTCAGCTAAAACAGATATGAAATAATACAATACATTACTGCTCAGCGATATATCTCAGTAGATGTAGACGAAAAGTTATAACGGAAAAGGAATAATGCTGTAAAAGCATAATGGCTACCCAATAGAAAGCTTCCGTTGCATTAGTTTTTATGCATATAATTGTTTTTCATTAAAAGGAATTATTAATGAAATAGTGTTTCATTGGTCTCCTAAAAACTATAACAACAAAAATTTGTTTAATAATTTTTTTGTATTTTTATAAAGGAAAACTGCCTGTGTACATCAAACCATTTTAGAGGACTTTATTCAATATGATAAGACACAGAGTTTGTGCTTGATAAAATTAATTAGGTATTTTAATAGCTTGGATAATATCTAAAACATTTTATTCTCAGTGATCAGCATCTATGGGTTGACAACATGAACATGAGACCACCAATAAAAGGAACTGATAACAAAACATATGCAGTACAACTAAACAGCAGTCAGTTAACTTGAAGTCGTCGATCTCAACCTGCCTGGCCCAAGCACTGTAAGTAATAATGAGGTAAATGGACGAAAACGTATAGTAAGGGAACGACTGCCAAATACTAATAATAAAAATAAAAAAGAGCCCAAGTATCCTCATGTTTGGAACAAATCTGATTTTTCACCTACAATATATGTGTTTGATGAAACAAACAGCGGTGTAATAGACGATTCAAATGAACTAGACGAATGTACTGAACTAAAATGTTTTGAAAAATTTTTACCTGACAATTTACTAGATTTAATTGTTTTAGAGACAAATAAGCATTTTAATTTTATAGTAAGCAATTGTCCACCAAGTGAAAAATCACGACTAAAACAATGGTCTCCTATTACAAAAAAAGAACTAAAATTATTTTTTGCTGTTGTTATGCTTATGACTCATAGTAAAAAGGTCAGAATAGAGGACTACTGGTCGAATGACCTATTACACAAAAACAGTATTCCAGAACTGATGTCCCGTGATAGATTTCTCAATATTCTAAGATTACTACATTTTTCAGACAACACTCAACCTGGAGTTCATGGAAAACTAACAAAAATCAAACCTGTATTAGATATTTTTAGAAAGACATTTTCTAGTAGTTTTATTCCTTTTCGCAATCTCTGTGTTGACGAAAGCCTTATGCTGTTCAAAGGCCGTTTGGGATTTAGACAATACATACCATCTAAACGTAGCAGATTTGGAATAAAGCTTTACATATTATGTGATTGCGATACTGGATATGTATTGGACGTCATTGTTTATACGGGAAAGGAGACGGAAATTACGAATTCTGAAGACTTGGGTATTTCTGGTTCCATTATCACTACCTTTCTAAAAGACTATCTCAACACAGGCCATTGTTTATACATTGATAATTGGTATACTAGTCCTGATTTACTGAAGTTTTTACATGACAACCAAACCAACGCATGTGGAACTGTGAAATCCACATGCGTTGAGAGTTGGGATGCCTAAATATACTCAACAATTGGAAGCAGGAGATACAGAAATACAAAATGATGGAACAATGGTTGCACTTAGATGGCAGGACAAACGCGAGGTTCGCATGCTAATCACTGAACATAAAATTGAAATGGTCAGAACTGGTAAAATCAATTTTCAAACTAAAGAGCATATCATGAAACCGAATTGTATGAACGATTACAACCTCCACATGGGCTCAGTTGATCGTTCTGATATAATGATAGTACATGTTGAGTGTATCAGACGTTCAACTAGATGGTACAAAAAATTGTTTTTCCATCTACTTGATATAACTATTCTAAATTCGCATGCCATTTTTCTTTGTAAAACTGGTAAAAAACCTACACTCCAGAGTTTTCATTTTGAACTCATACGGCAACTAATAGAGAACAACATGGAAACAAGGATTAGTCGGCAAAGAGGTGGACGACCTTCCATCGGTGAAAACTCAACAAGACTGACACAACGCCACTTTCCTGCGCTTGTCCCACCAACAGAAAAAAAGAAAAACGTAACACGTGTGTGCCATGTATGTAAACACACAAAGCGGCGTGAACAAAAACGTCGTGAGTCGCGCTACATGTGCAATGAATGCGACGTCGCGCTTTGCGTAGTTCCGTGCTTCGCGGAATACCACGAGCTGAAACACTTTTAGACAGTACATAGTTGTACATAGTTTTAAATAGAGTGCGTAATATAGTGATATTAATATATAATATAATAAAAGTAAAATTACATCATTTTGGTTTTACTTCATGAACTTGGTAAGTTTTTCAATATAATAATAGACTAATATATATATATATATATATATATATATATATATATATATATACATATAATAATATATATATATAATATATACTATATACATACTTGGGATTAACGATTAAATTTAATCGTTACTTTTTCTTTAACTTTTTAACTTATTTGTTAGTTTTGGTAATGTTTAACTTCTAACTTTAACTAGTTGAAAATTTGGCTAACGGTTAAAGTAACTCAGTTAGTTTTTCAAATGTGATAAAAGGCGCCATTTGGTCCGAGGAATGTGGACTGGGGAGAAAGTATCTAAAACTCAGGTCAAAGACCGATTGTTTTCGTCATCCCCCAATTGTCACCGACAAGCGAGGTCACTGTTTTGAAGACGCACCCCCTCCTCTTTACTCACATTTTACTGCCTCATAAATAAAAAAAAGGCGGACAAAACGAGTATACCATTGTTGTGGGATTGACTTGTGTCCCTGGGGTGATCATTTCACTTGACTAGTTTATGTTTAGGGATAAAGTTGAGATAGTCATTTAGTTATCTTGTTTTAAATCAACGTGTTGGGCCTAAGCTTGTTTATCTTTCATAAACTCTAATACTGTAATTTTACCTGTTTACCCATCTATCTGTATAGTTAATTAGGAAAATCAGTTGCATTTTGACGTTAATGCTGTCAATACTTGATTAATTGATCATTACATATGTAAATTGTCCTGTTCAAAAGTAGTCGGGAAAAACCATTTAAATGGTTAATCAAACCAACATTTCCTCAAACGTTTACTTTATTTTAAATTAGGCTTACTAAGTAAAATCAATCCATTATATGATACCACGCAACAGAATAAACTATCTTCAAGATTGCAGAACATATTTCAAGTAACAATTGCTATATTTCGTTCTGTTTTCATTATTTTCCTATCGGCACCATCGAAAAGAAAAGATAATGATAATACTATATTTAATATTAATAATATTATCAATGGTAATTAGTTTTGTATTTTTCTAATGATTCATAGTTTTCATAATTTTTAATTAACTTATTTCAGTAAGGATAAAACATGCACTCAGAACGGCAAATTCTTAAACATCTAATAAACGTACACTCAACTCCCGATTAACCGCGATAAAGTAGGGTTAAGGCTTCCCGGATACGTAAAATCGCGGTTAATCCGCAAAATACTATAAAATGAACAGGAAAGGTTATTAAAATGCAAAACCCTATTAAACGGTGGTAATTAACATATTTATATTGCATTAAAACATACCTGAATGTTGTATTTGACAGGAATCACAATGAATGAATAGGGCCTAACACACATATTTGAACACAATAACACACGTTAATGTAAATACAGTACAAAGAATATGAACATTTACAGTACTTAGGTGCTCAAATCACGGCAAAACTAAGATCAAATAAAAAAAATATTTACAAGTCACAAAATACCGTGAATTACTTTCTTTGAAAATAATCCGTAACAGTTTTCTGTTTTTGAACAGAGAAACATTTCTTTTTGATTCTACTTCTCATGTTTCGTAACACAATTTTGTCTGCGATTGAAGCATCTTCTTGACTCTCACAGTACTCAAGCAGCTGTTCCACACTCGCCAGTGCAGCACTGTGCAACACAGTTGTTTGTTGTTGATCACGTGACCCACCCTCCTCATCACTTTCACTCTCGTCCTCCACGACAGGTGGACCTGTTATCTTGTTTACAATCTGCTCATCTGTCAGCAGCTCATACCCTTGATCTTCCGCATCACAATCCAACCACTGCAGTATATTTTCTCCGTCCACTTCCTCTCCTCCTGGCACATCTTTTATAGCTTCTGTGATTTTTTCAACAACAAAATCAGTCTCGTCGAATCCAAGAAAGTCATTGTCTTCACAAATGTCGGGCATGATTTTTTTCCAAGATCGTTTGATAGTCAGCGGTTTGGTTTTTTCCCAAACAGATCGCACTTCGTAGATGGCATCTAAGATTGTGAAGTCCTTCCAAAAGCTCTTGAGGTCGTTCCCTTCTTCTATTCTTTTCTGAAGGATAGCTGAGCGATAGTTGCGTTTCAAAGATGAAATAACGCCTTGGTCCATTGGTTGTATCATGGCCGTAACATTGGGAGGCATATATTTCACGAAGATATTTCCATCAGGTGATCTCAAATTAGTTGCACTAGGGTGGGAAGGTGCGTTGTCCAAGAGAAGAACAGCTTTCTGAGGAATGCCATGAGCTTTCAAGTGTTTTTTTACCTCCGGTACAAATGTTAAGTCAAACCAAGTTTTAAATATTTCGCAATTCATCCAAGCAGCCTTTTGATTGAAATAATCCACGGGTAAATTTTTGGCCTCAGTGCCCTTAAAAGATCTAGGTTTCTTGGCTTTTCCGATCACAAGTAAGGGCAATTTATGTTGTCCAGTTGCGTTAGCGCAGGTCATAATTGTAATGCGCTCTTTGGAAGCCTTGTGTCCCGGTGTACTGTGTTCCTTTTTAAATGCTAGGGTCCGGGTGGGTAGACATTTCCAGTACAACCCGGACTCATCTGCGTTGTAAATTTGTTCCAGCAACAGTCCCTCGTCCTCCACAAATTTTTGAAATTCCGTTTTAAACTGATTAGCAGCGTCAATGTCACCACTTAAGATTTCTCCTTTCGTAGACACATCCCGGATTCCGTGTCTCAGTTTGAATCGCGTGAGCCAACCCGATGATGCATCGAAGTCCCCTTCCATTCCGAGAGCTTCAAAAAAAAACTTTGCTTTCGTCTTGCAAATCGGTCCTGATACCGGAGTTCCCTGTGCGCGTTGCTGCGAAAACCACTCCAACATGCACTGATCAAGTTCGTCAAACGTTGATTTTTTCATGGTCTTCCGATTGGCCATTCCAAAATTCGAGTCCGAGGAACATGCAAAAGTTACGAGTTTATCTTTATTTTTTAAAATATCACGCACTGTGCTATCGCCAACATTGTACTGGTTACACATCTGTTTAACCGTGGAACCACGTTCAATATTTTGAACAATGTCCAACTTTTGTTGGATCGACAAAACAACACGTTTACGTTTAGAAGCGGTAGCCATAATATGCGCACTGTGTGTCACACTTCACTGCTCTACTGATCAGGGGCGTGGAACGCGGGTGAGAGAGTGTTGACGTATCGGGAGGGGTAAGAGGGGTGGGGTAAGAGGGAAGGGGTCTATGACCTTGAGTGAGCCTGGCTGCCGGCTGGAGATGAGTGACTCCCCTACCGCGCTTCCTTCCAAGAAAAATGCCCTACAGTCTCAAAAACATCGACCTACATTTACATTTTGAAAACATTGACTTGTATCGGTAATTAGGACCGCATCCGTCTGCATTTAATTTTATGTATTTTTCCCGGAACGTGTCCCGGTTAAGCCGCAACGCGGTTATTCCGATTACGGTTAATCGGGAGTTGAGTGTAATTGCTTATCGAAAATAGTATGAATAGATCTGCTTTCACTCACTTATAGAGTGAGTATATTTAGTTCAGTTTTTATTTAAGGCTAATCCCCATACTTTCTTATCAGTGACCCTTCCTTATCTCTTATCAGTGACCCTTCCTTATCATCTCCAGCCTGATAAAAATCACCTGGAGTCAACATGGATATTATTTGGCCTTTTAAAATTATCTGCGCCAATTAAAAAAATGTTTTGCTAATGGAATTTCCTATAAGATAGTTATTGATTTTTTAAATTATAGCTTAAAAATGTAAAATTTTAATTTCAAAGACTTGTCAGTTTTTGTTAATAATTTTATAAATTAAATTAAATATTTAATTTTTATGATTTCGGACAGTTATATAAAAAAATTACTGTAGAAATTGCTATAGTCTAATTAATAGTACTGTATAATAATGTATTATAAATAGGCCTATTTATCTATTTATTTAAAAAGATAATACAGGTTAAGTATTTGTTTATGTATATTTTACTGCACCAAAACTAACTTTTAACTTTCAATTTCAGTTAATTTTCTAATAATTTAACTTTAATCAGTTAGTTTCAATTTATTCTAACTTTTAACTTCAATTAGTTACTTTTTTAGAGTATTAACTTTAACTTTAGTCAGTTAAAAAAATCATTAACTTTCCCAAGTATGACTATATATATATATATATATATATATATATATATATATATATATATATATATATATATATATATATGTTATATATAGTATTTATATTATATATCTTAAAAATAACATAAGAAAATTATAGTTTATATTCTTAAATCAACTGTTCTTATACTGATTTCTAAGATCTTGATTTTGCATGGAAAAACACAGCAGAGGGGTGTTGTCGGTACAAAATAACATAGCAGTTAAAGGGTTAATGATTGCAAAGGTCCAAAATCCTGAAAACCCTGTATCTGCCCATACTCTTCTCCATAACCAAAATATTTATCAGTGTTACACCACTAAAGTAATCAGATCCCTTCCTTCCCATGCCAATAGTTCCCAACTCTGAAGGATGGAATTAGCACACCAATGGATAACAAAATCCCATGACCCATCTAATCTGAACCTAAGATAGACCTCTTCCCCTCAACCCCTTCCCTATCAGCAAACTTCATATATATACCAATTGAAAAGAACTGCATCAATACCTTTGTATTGCTCTATATATGTACAACCTATATATGTATTAGTGTTGCTCTATATATGTACAACCCCCACCACTGCCACCTACCCAACAATAGTGGAAGCCATGTCAGTCAGTCTCCCTCCCTCCCTCCCTCCCTAAACGAACTAAAACTAAACTAAAAATAAATTAAACATATTTTGTCAAAAAAATTAACCTATTGCTTTGAAATTTACTATTTAAAAAAACTATTTGAGGTAAATGAGTAATAATTCGTCATTTTACATATGAAAGAAGTTTTATTAGATATAAAAAAGGCAAGTTATTTTATGTGTTCAAAAATTTCACTTTGTGTGATAAAGCTGAAAACACTAAGGAACGCAAAGCGTTAAGTCACAGTCCTTGCACATGAACGGCGTCTCTCGCCACTTTTGTGGTTCGATTGTCGACCATTTAAAACGTTGGCACTTCCTTCTTGGCTTTGATTCCTTCTAGTTGAAGGAATATAACAAGGGAAATGTCTTCCAGATAAGCGAGTGAGCAAATCTTCTTTAGACTTTCTTCCTTCCGCTGGCGAGTTTCTTGTTGGTGTAAATGTTTCAAGCATTTACGTGATTAGATTGAGCCTGAATTGGGTGAACTGCATGTGTTTGGCTGATTTAATTTTGTATACAATAAAAGAATTGTATACCGCCATGTCCAATAGATAGAAAAATAGTTTTTTTGGTACCATTTTTTAGATTTCCTTGTGCATGCATTGAAAAATTTAACTTTACATGTCTGATTTATCAATTAAACCCATATTCTTATTGTAATCAATAATGCTTTTAGGTTTTCTAATTGGTTGCTTGGTCTTGTAGTTCTCCTTCCCAGTAGAAACTATTTTGTTTGTATGTGTTGAACTCAACATCTAACCTCTTTCTTATCCATCCATTTCTATCCTAACAAAGTCGGGGAGTACTGGGCTTTATAATCACAGTTTCGGAAATTTGGTAAGTCTTTTCTTGTGGATTTTACTGTCTCAACTGCACCGGTTTTGTTTTCGTGTAAAACTGAACCAAGTTAGGTGACGTATACCAGTTGTCTACGTCTACAGCGTGATCTTGACCTAAGTAAGTTTCCATTAGAGTCGTAACTACAGATCCAGAGATTTCTAAGTTTGCCTCTAAATTAATAGTGGTCTCTTTCCGAGTATATACAATCATATCTAAAATAAATCCTGTTTTGCAATCGCAAATAATGGAAAGTTTAACACCAAATCTGTGTCGTTTGTTAGAAATAAACTGCTTGAAGGATAACCGTCCTTTCCATTTCATAAGACTTTCGTAAATACAAAAAATTTTGAAAGGTGTTAACACATGTCTGAATTTCATACGCAAAGAGTTGTAGATAGTTATTATTTTTTCTAATATAACTATCGTGTCTGCACTTATTGTCACCTCGTGTAAGGTTGTTATTGTTGAAAAAGTGTATCATTCGTACTAAATTCTTAAATCTATCTTGAGAAAATACTGTACTAAATATAGGGGTACCAAGCAGGGAATCAGTACTCCAATACTATTCAATGGTATTTTTTTTAACATGAGACATGAGCAAAGCAGTTCAAAAAAATGTATAAATTTCATCAACAGTAGTGTTGTACCATTTTTTGACCTTAGATGCATCTTTTAGCGTTGTTTGAGTTGCCCACTGATGACTGTATCTCTTCGTTTCAATGACAATTTCTTTTACTAGATCTAGTTCATTACAGTTATTATCTAAATCAACGAAGTCATTATTTATTCCAGACTTACTTTCATCAAATGTAAATAAAGTTGGTTGAAACTTGTTTCTACATCTTGAATGCCTCCATTCAAAAAGATTCCCAAGGGCCTAATGGAGAATATATGTCATTGACGTCTTCATTGTCACTACATTCTGATTGATAAGAAGTGGAAGTCCCGTTCGGTTGATCTTCAACTGCCGTCGGTCCTTGATCACTTTCAAGTGTTTCCTCATTGTTTTGTAACTCGTCAGATTCAATGTCAATATCCATATCAATAGGTTGGTTGTCAGGTACTTCACGTGATATGTCATCAAAAAACAAAGCGTTATAACCAATATCGCCTGTTTCGGGATTACAATAGTCAAGTCTTTTTCACTATCACTATCGTCGCAACTGTCAGAATCCATAACGAACTTCCTAATTTGACTATCATTTAGATTTCTATTAATAATGTTACTAAATAATACTCACTCATAAAAATACTAGATATAAAACAACAAAGCATATGCTAGCGCAAGGTCAGTGTCTGCCGCCCTAGACGTTCCCGCCAATAGCTCATCCGAATACCACAGGTTGCACAATGGAGCAGCTGATACTACCAATCAGTTTAGTTTTCACACTCATACTTCTCTTCTGGTGCTCTGTGTGGGCAACTTATTCGATCAGACAGTAAGATGAGAATCAGTACAGTACAACGTGAAAATTACTGATAAAAACTTCCAGTCAAAGACAAGATATGAAACTGCACTGTTTCTAACTCAGGCTCAAAGTACACTTACTACTGGGCATTGACCCACCCGCCCACCCATACAAGTACAGTGGCATTGACCAAACCGCCCACTCCGACAAGTACAGTGACATTGATCCAACCACCCACCCCTACAAGTACAGTGGCATTGACCCACCCGCCCACCCATACACGCACAGTGGCATTGACCCACCCGCCCACCCATACAAGTACAGTGGCATTGACCCACCCGCCCACCCATACACGCACAGTGGCATTGACCCACCCGCCCACCCATACAAGTACAGTGGCATTGACTCACCCGCCCACCCATACAAGTACAGTGGCATTGACCCACCCGCCCACCCATACAAGTACAGTGGCATTGACCCACCCGCCCACCCATACACGCACAGTGGCATTGACCCACCCGCCCACCCATACACGCACAGTGGCATTGACCCACCCGCCCACCCATACAAGTACAGTGGCATTGACCCACCCGCCCACCCATACACGTACAGTGGCATTGATCCAGTGTAATATCCAGACAGCACAAGAACCATCACTGATAATTCTCATAGGACCTCATAGATGGCAGGATACGCCTATAATAATTAAAATACAGACGTGACATTAGCGGCTATACTGGTAAGAGTAAAACTGGGCGATGTCAATGTAACAACATTCTCTGTATTGGCACTCAAGATGGGCGGACGTCAATGTAACGTCGATACTTGGTAAATTGTGATATAGATTCTGAAACCTACTTGCCAATTAAAGAGTTAAATAACATTCTGAAAACATACCTCTGTGATTTTAGCATCTAGTTCCAAAACTGTGTGGCAGGCTGGGTTGTTGAGTAGCCTGCAAATGTTTGTGCAATCCAGTAAATCTATCAGCCGTGATGCAAGTTGAGCTTTTAGATCTTTAATTATGTATTTGTCTGCTGCATAAAGCAAATCATCTGCTTCATCAAATGACAAATTAGAAATTTTGTTGTATCCATAAACATATCTGAAACAGACAATTATTATTGAACAAGCAATGTGGATTCCTTTTTTACAATCAATACTTTTCCATGTTTTTACTTGCCTGGTGGTATATCACTAAATACTGATTACAAAACACAACATCTGAGTAACAAATTTACTGAAGAGTTGAACCTAGGACGAAGATGGAACTAAAGTGATGTGCCCAGAGGGGAGGGAGATAAGAGACGTTACTAATTAGTTAATGGTTCATGTGTTTAGATAATTAAATGTGCAATAACAGATATGGTTCTTAAAGACTCTGTAAATAATATTTAAAAGTTCTGAAAAAATAACATAAGGTATCATATTCAAACATATTTTCCGAAATGTGTGTAAATAATTAACACAGTAATTGACATATTAACTCCATTAATTTAGGCCAAAGCTACTTACCGGAGAAGATTTTTGAATGTTCTTGGTGAAATATCTTCCAAATAAATATTTCCTTTCTCTGCAAGCGGACTGTCCAGTAGTTCAGATCTTAAGACATCACTATGTGCGGCTAGCATTAATTTTACTGCGCCAATTTTTGTCTGGAACAATGAAATTATCAGAGATAATTAAATCTGCTTTTATTTCTCCATATCCCAATTTGTTTAACTAACATATAATTTAAATCCGTAGTTTTTATCTCTCTGCATGTCCAGTAAATATCCACCACCACCTCATACAGGTCTTTGATACTCTTAACCCTGGAATGGAAAGCATTCGTACATTTTACGACGCGCCACAAATTGCCATAAATACGTCACTTTTGGGTTGACAGGCTTGTCCAGCTAGTCCATCCTCCCTCCACTATGCTCAAGGTCAATCTCCTATTGACTTGCCGTCTACTACGCATTGTTTACCCAATATAAAGAGTGAGTTGTAGAATATATGAATGCTTACTATTAATATAATTTTTATGCTACTTTCTTTAAATGCATTAACAAATACTTTTTTGACGTCTTGGCAAATATAATAAAATGGGACTTATAACAAATATTTTAAAGATATATGATCTTTAAGCTTTCGATTTTTATAGGAACTAAAGATAAAATTAAAATATTTTCACTTTTAAAAACTTTTTTTGTTGTGATGTTATATATCTGCAGGGCCGGATTTACCGGTAGGGCCGGGCCTATGGACGCAAGCTCCCAGAGGGCGCACTGCCAAGAAACAATTTTTTTTTAAATAGGCGTATGTGATTGAGGTCACATAACCTAAATAGTATCGATGTTGCTGTTACGGCCCACTTGAGTATTATTTTAAACTTATTAACATGCAAACCGTCAGATTCACAAAGGAATATGGATTGTGAATGAGTTAAGATAGACTGATCCTTAGGAAGTATTAAAGTACGACAGGTAGCTGAGCAAGAAAGTACTGGTAGCATCACACATTGCCAAAAATGTATAGTGCAGTCATATAGTAAGATTAAATTCCTCTGCAGTACTCTCGTATGAATCATACCTTTGCCTTCAAGGATACTTTCTTTTTTTATTCACACAACCAAAATAAATTAAGAGTTATCGAGCACACTCAAAACAGGTGCCTATTGAACTATTTACAAGGATTACACAGTTAATAATTGGCGTCATCTGAAGAGGGGGTGGGGGGGCAGGGCAGTTGGGGATTGCTAAAGGCCGAGAGATTGCTTAATTTTTGTGAATGTTGCGGATTTTTTTTTTTACAAGAAAATCTGATTGACCTCTCGTACACCATAACTTGTGCACTCTTATAAATTTCAACGGCCATTGAAAAAACAATTGAAAAACCTAAACAAGTTAATGAAAAGCACATAATAAGATGTATAACAGAAATTCCAACTGTCAACCCTTGTACATTATCATATTATATGGTATACTAGGGAGATATAGTAACATTATTTTACTTAAATATTATATAAAATATTTAAGTATTTGTAATATTAACTATTAAATAAACAGCAATCAAAATCTTTATAGAGAATGTATAAACCGCAGTCAACATGACAGAAAACTAAAAGTGGATACTTGCAGACTGCCTGCTGTCGTCATCAGTCAGCAGCCAGTGTATCAAAGGACAGTTACACACAGGGTGGTTTTCGCCGTCACGATGAATTTGCTGCTGCTGCTCAAAAAACTCCTGTTTCTTACACACAGTGCGGCAAAACTGCCACCACTGTCAGAATGACTCATGGACATACAGCTAGTTTAGTGGCAATCCGAGAAAGTTGATAGTCAGGCAGTATCATATACAAACTTTCTTCAGGGATTTGAATTTCTTTTTTAAAGTTTAGTTTAATAATTAGTGTCCTATGAATAGACAATACATTCTAGTTTTATGGCTTCCTAAATGCCTCGAAATTAGAAGGAAAAATTAGCATCTTTGGGTACATGAAATTAATGGGAGAAGAAAAGAATTTGGAGATTTCTTTCAACATTTGCAGTGCTGAGAAAAATGGATCTTTAAAAAAAATGTGAAATTTACACTTTAATAGACATAGGTCATTTTATAACTGAAATACACCTTGAGGAACTGAATATGAAAATGTAAGCCAGATTGTACATAAACTTTAATACTGAACATAATTCTTCAGTATTGCTTTTATTTCCAAGTTTTCCCTATCTTATTATTTAAAACAAGCCATGTCCGGACAAACTTTTTTTTTAACCCTAATGATTTTTAATTTTTAAATTTTTTAGAGGGGTTTTCGACCAAGAGAAAATGATTGGTACTGGTCTCAACACTGGGAAAATTCTGATTTCTGCCCCAGAGGCTCCTATACTTCCTCTATATCACATAGGCGAAATCAGCTGATTTGTTTATTCTATTAAATACTGGTAACTAAATCAAACAAATGCATAGAAGCATTCAGCTAAATAGTAAGCAAGTTATTTATCACTCATCAGCTGGAATTGTAATTACAGGAATTAGAGCAGTATTTTTGTGTTCATTTTTGCCATTTAGCACATGTGACGTCATGGGAGATGCATGTGATACCTACCGTGTTTTTTTCTATGTACCGTGGTTTTCGTGTGTGTTGTTTTTAGTTACTTAGCAGTATAATGTTATTTATTTTGCATTTTGTAGAATATGCAAAATTAAAAACGGTTAACCCTTATAAAATCAGTGTCGTTTGCCAAACTAACGACCCACATGTTATAGACTTATATCAGAAAAACTAATATGGAACCATTATCAACTTCTAGCACAAAGTGGGGTTCAAAATATAGGTATTTATCTCCTCAATGACATTATACCACTACATTTTGGAAGAGATTACATTTAAGAGTTCTGCCCCTCTCCCAAATAAAAAATATGCTACAAAACCCAAAATTGGGTAATGTTAAACTAACACACCCAAGCAGGGCATCAAATTTAAGGTATTCTTCTCTTACTTACTAATATACCATCATATTTTAGACAAGACAATGTTTATGAGCTCCACTGCCCCAAAAACCAAAATTCATGGTCATCCTTAAAGAATCCTGGCAAGTCTGTAGACCGATCTTCCTCAAGAAGCGACATGCCGAGATCCACAAACGGGACTGTGGCAGAGTGCCTCGGTGAGGCCGCACGCCGAACTTTCCACAAAGGGTTTTAAGGAAAAGGCAGAAGACCTCCAAAACAAAACATTATTAATAACCTACAAGGTAGAGCAACAACCATCGATCCTCAGGATCCTCTGGGATATATGGCTGCTACCATTTCAGTTTGCAAAATTCAACTGAATGAAGCTTGATCTCCCTGTGCTTTTAATAAATAATGCTTGTTTGTATAAATGTATAACTACGATAATTTTATTATTACTGAACCTAAATGTTAGTATATATATATATTAAGCAGTTTTACAAAATTTATCAGCTATGTACAAAATATTTCAAAATTGTTTCTTTGCCATTTATCATCCAAATTGCCCTAAACTTCTGCATTACTTCTGGTATGGATATACAACCCATAAAAATGATATTGAACCCTCTTCATAAAATAAAAAAAATATGAACATGAAGAATACAAAATTTTTGTGAATGCCAGTAAAAGTTCATCCATCACCTACTGACCTGTTGGCTGACAGCGAATGGAAACCAATATAAACATTTCACAAATATAGTTATTTTATAAATATATTCTTTTTATTTCAGTAAATGTTTAGTAAATTGTAGAAATAATGTTACCATGGTACCGGTAACAAATTTTAGCATATTTAATCATTGTACTACATACGATTAATTTGGTATCATTATTTTCTTGATCCAAGTAACATATACAGTCGGCACTGGTGGCGCAGTGCTGTAACCCAGCTACTTGGGGACAAAGTGTTGAGAAGATTGTAAGCGATAGATTCTATGCTCGGTCCTCTTAATACCGACACAGCATCCGCTCAATCGTTACCATCAACGTGGACACTACTAGACAATTCAATTCAATTCAAAATGCTTTATTTGTAAATGTACAAAGGTACAATAAATAGCGTCAAATTAGTTAAAGCTAGTTAAGGCTATAAAGCTTATTAATAGTTAGCTTAAGGCTTATTAAGTTGGTTAAAATCTTTAGCAGGGCTAAACATGTGTTAGAGATTTTAATTCTTAATTGAGAGAAAGCATTAATTTGTCACTAAAGTGCTGGAGTGACCGGGCATTCTATAAATTCCCATGATGGTGGTCCATGAACTCACCAACCGTATAGAAAGCATTAGACACAAGGTGACTTTTCAGCCGAGATTTAAATAATTTTTGGGAAGTTTGGGATTTAATTCGTTCAGGGAGAACATTGACCAATCTGACTCCCATCTGCGAGGGAAGGCGTTCAAACGCCACTGTTTTGTGTTGTTTGATGCGGTAGGCGGCCCTCGCCCTTGTCTCATATCCATGTACGTCACTGCCGCTAGTCAAACTACATTTGTAGCGACAGTACACCGCCGTCTCAAGGATGTAAAGACAAGGAAGAGTCAGCAGTTCCAACTCCCTGAATGCTGTTATGCACGACTCTCTGCATTTTAATTTCAAAATGACTCTCACCGCTTTTTTCTGGAGTTTAAAAATTCTTTCAAAAAGGGTGTTTGCACTACTGCCCCATAATATTATGCCGAACACAATTCTGTGGTGTTCATGTTGGATTGTGGTCAAGGTTCGGATGTTGTGTAGGGAAGACAACTGAGTGTCAGGTTAGTCAGTTAGCTGAAAATCAACACTACATGGTTCATATTCCACGTAAAGCTGTAGGTTCCTTAGTTGCCCTAGCCATTCGGCTATTAATGAAAAGCTCTTTCTGAGGAACAGTCGACCTTGGTTATTAGTTAGTAACAATGACTACACTCGTTCATCTACACTCATCACACTCATTCGCCCCTTATATTTACCCATATCTTGATGATCGGCGTCTTCATTTTATGAAACTAGATAAAATTTGGAATATTTTGGCTAATTTAGCTATATTATATTGTTTTCAAGGTTCCCTCCTTTTTTTAATCACTGTCCAAGATATCATGAGTCATATAACAATTTTATTTCTCTAAATGTATAATATTTTATTATTATTTGACAGTTTGGTTCATTAAGAGTGCAATTATACCAAATACCAGTAGTTTTATACAATTTTAAAATTTTTTAAGTTTTTTAAAAAATGTCTGCAAATGTGTGAAAAATTACCCAACGGTATAGGAAAATCTAATTAACAGTTTAAGAGGGCTCTAAATCCCCGCGCTGAGAAGCGTAAAAACTGCTTTGCGCGGTCCAAGATACTGCCCTTATTTACTGTCGTAAAATTATAAATGAAACATCTATTTAAAGATAAAGACATTTTTGACTCAAATCGCTTTTTAGAATTTTCGAATTCTCCTTCATTTCGATTTTATATGTTATTAAAGTTACCCAATATTCAAACTAGTGCCAAAATAAAACTAGAGCTGTTATCGAAATTTTAAAAAGCGATTTTAGTCAGAAATGTATCTGGTTTCAATTTAGTTTTGGTTTCAGATCGATATCTTTAAATCTGTAGCCGCAATGTTGGACCGCGCAAATGCCTGCATGGTAATTTATTGCCAAAATATGCGGTGATTCGTGAGATCCAAGTGGCGAAACCTCGAACTTCTTTGTCGCGGATGGATTTTACTACTTCATTCATAAAAACCTTCCTTCATTTAATTTAACATCGATGGATGCAATGTAGGCCTACGACGACTGATATCAGTATTATTTTACAGACTAATTACTTAGAGTTAGTCTAATTACTTTTGAATGGCTTATTTAGTTTAAATTAAAATGTGCGTTCCCATGTGGTTCCTGATATAATCTAACTACAAAGTAAAGCATAACATTTTTATTCCTAATGACAGTGCACAATATATATTATGCCATGAAAAATACTGTAATAATCATCTATATACAACATTTTTATGAAATAAATCATTTAAACTACATTAACGAATGCGTACAGTAAAAATATTAATTCAATAATTCCGGCTTGACCAAAGCAATAAGTAATTCTATAATAAGTCACTGTCACTATTGGCCTTTGTTTTATTTTAAAAATATAAATACAGTAATGTTAAGTCGTAACTATTAATTTATTATAGTTCATTAATGTTGTGGTAGAAAAATTGCTAGGTCATTTATTTGTAATTTTATAAGAAGGTAACTTTGAAGCAAATATGTTACCTAAACGGTAACAAGGACAGAAAAATATGACAGCCGGGGGACGGGGCGGGGCGGAGCGGCAATCCTTTTGTGACTTGAAGTCATGGGGCGAGGTAGTGTTTAGGAACCTCGTACCACTCCCGAAGTATTCCGTTGAACAGCCAATGAGAAGACTTAGGACGGTAAAACTTGACATAAGTGATATTTAAACATTGTGCAATGCGAAGAGAATTAATAAAATACTAATTTAAAAAAGTTTTCTTAATTAGCATAGTATGTGTTGGTAGATGAATTTAATACAATATTAATATAAACTGAACAAATATAACGGTGATCGATTAAGGTAAGCTTAAGTTTACCGAAATCGATCGCCATACATTCGTAGCCTACATATTGCACTTATTTTTATCAATACAGTATAAGTATTATACTGTATGAAATTTGCATTTTTTACTTGTGTATTGAAGTAAAATTGTTCAACTATTATTATATTGCTGAAATAAGATGTTCTGATCGGTTTGGTTTTGCATTAATTTAATGCATGTTCAGTTACTTGAGTATCCACTGACCTAATTTGGGAGCTCGTGATCAACTTGTGGCAGCCGCACTGATCAACTTGGGTAGTCATCATGATGGACTTAGCTAGCACTCGTGATCAACATGGCTAAAACTCATGGTCAGCTAGGGTAGTACCCGGGATCAACTTGGGCAGCCTCCGTAATGGGCTTGGCTAGCACTCGTGATCAACATGGCTAACACAAATGATCAACTCGTATAGTACCCGTAATAAACTTAGCCATCCACCGTCATAGACTTGGCTAGCACTCGTGGCTAGTCAATAATGAGTGGCTAGTAAAGTAGACCACAGGTGCTAACCAATGTAATCACTGGTGATTACACAAGTTCAGTTCACCAATGGTGCTACTCAAAGTAATCATGGGTGGATACCTAAATTGACCGTGTTATATCTTAGATTATTAGAGGTCCTACCTACTAAGTTGACCACAGACTCTACTCAAGGTAATCATGAGTGGCTTCCCAAGTCACAAAGGATCCTACCCAAAGTAATCACAGGCACTATCTAAGTTGACCACGAGTACTACCCAAGGTAATGAGGTGTGACTACCCAAGTTTATCATGGGTGTTACCAAAGGAAATTACAGATGCTATCGAAGTTGACAATGGAAGCTACCCAAGGTAATGACAGATATTATCCAAAATGATCACTGGTGATACACAAGGTAATTACAGTTATTACCCAAGTTAACCAAGGGTGCTGCCCAAGGTTAATCACAGATAGTAACCAAGTTGACGACGGGTTATACTGAAGGTAATCACAGATTCTATCCAAGTTGACAATGGGAGCTACCCAAATCACATATAATAAGCAAAATGATCAATGGTGGTGCTACCCAGGGTAATCAGAGATATTACCATAGAGGACCAAGAGTACTACCCAAGGTAATCACAGGTACTAACCATGTTGATCATGGGAGCTACCCAAGTCAATCACAGGTACTACTCAAAATTATTACTGGTATTACGGGTGGTTACCTAAATTGACCACGAGTGCTACCCAAAATAATCACAGGTACTATCTAAGTTGACCACGGGTGTTACCCAAGGTAATCATGGGTGGCTACTCAAGCTGGTCATGGGTCCTACCAAAGATAATCACAGGTAGTACTCACGTTGACCACCGGGGCTACCCAAGGCAATCAGATAAGGCTACTCACGTTGATCACAGGGTTTAACCAAGGTAATCACAGGCACTACCAAGTTCACCATCGGTCCTACCTAAAGTAATCACAGGTACTACCCATATTAACCACTGTTAAGATAATTAAAGGTCCTAAGTTGGCCACAGGGTCTACTCAAGGTAATCACAGGTGACTTCCCAAGTCCTGTCCACCACAGATCCTATCCTACCCAAAAAAATCACAAGTACTATCTAAGTTGACCATGGCTGCTACCAAAGACAATCCCACACATTGACCACGCGTCCAACTCAAGGTAGTAACGAGTGGGCTAGCCATGTTAACCACGTTTTATAATCGAGGTAATTACGGGTGGCTACTCAAGTTGACCATGGGTGCTACCCAAGGATCACAGGTACTACCCAAGTTGACATGGGTTCTACGCAAAATAATCACAGATACTACCCAAGTTAATCACTGGTGGTACCCAAGGTAATAACTGATACAACCCATGTTGGTCACGTTTTGAATGTATGTAACTGTTCTTAAAAGATCTATTACTTAAATGTAATAGTGACTTTATAAAATTGCGACCAACTCAGCTAACTCATGTATCTGTATATTATAATACTCTGGCAAATGTAATTATTTATTATCAACAAATTGTTCAAGCATTTTTTATATTTACTAGGAATAACATTAATCTATTTCTAAATATGTTTTAACATCAGCTTTAATCCATGCAATATAATCATTTCTTATAAACGACAAATACATTCATAGGTAACGAAGTGTTTAGCGCTTATGTACTGTGGTGCCACAATGGATGAGTCCAAACTGCTCAGACAGGTAAGGACAAACTACTGTACTCATATAAAAAACTGAGACCAAAGTATTGTGTAAATTGCTGAGGTCAAACTCGTAGACTACGTGAGCCTAAACTACCCCTGACTTACATGTTTATGAGGCCAAACTACTGTCAGGTAGGTGAGTCCAATCTGCTTTGAACGTCTAAAATTATATGTTCGAAATTGATATATGCTCGCAGCAGTTTCTCTGTTGGTTTCTCTGTTTTGATTGTTGGTTATTTTTAACAGTCGTGTTTAAAAAAAGGTTATATTTAGTAACTTATATAGGCCTAATCGAATCATATTAAATTAATCACTCCTAAAAATACTGTGAAATATTTATCAGTAAAACTAAAATTTTTTAAAAGTAATTGTGTAAGAACTGTTGTCGAAATAAAATAATTGCTTTTCTCATGGCAATGGGAAAATTGAGCAAGATTATAATATATTATTTTAATTATAATTGATATCATTCATACGGTTCGCTTCGGTTTTCGTCTCTGTCCCCGAAAATATTTGTTGTAACAAAATGTTTGCTTTTTGAAACTAAACTGTCCACGTAGTGTTATTTTCATGTATTGTAGTAATTCATTCAGCATACTTCAGAAGCAAATAAAAAAGTGGCTACATTTCAATTATTTTTTAATGTTTGGAAATTAGTGTTATGTTGCAATTGCCGTAAGACTATGATAGTTTATGTGAAATCTTTTTTTATTTTATTAAAAATAATTAATAAACTGTACAAAACTATAAAACGTACAATAAATAGACAGTTGGTATTTTTTACCATTACTTTTTAACGTGATTTATTAGTTTTCAGTAAAGCGTATCCTTTAATGCTTTAAGCGTATGTTGAGAATTGTTGTGGCGTTCATTTAATAGACCTTTTATTTTGTTTTAATCTTCAACTGAACATAAAAAGATACGAAATAGAAATTTATTTGCAAATTAATGCCTTTTATTAAATATTTAACCACCTAAAAACCAATATTTAGATCACAATCCAAGAGCTTTAAGAAATATTTACAAAAACCATTCTTTGTAACGTAATTAAATTTTAACCTTTTGAGAATAACAAGATTTGAACAAGAATTATGATTTTGGAAAACGTTTCAAGTAGAAATTCAATATTTTAGTAGACCCCCCTATTTGATCAGTGAATTAATTGATTTCGCTGTAAAAAGTCTACTTTTCTAAACAAATATTACTATTTTTTATAAAAACAAAATGACATAAAAAATGTTAAGAAATAAAATACAGCAGCAAAACCGGTACTGACTGGAAAATTGACAATTATTGTTGAAAAGAATTGGCCTTTCGGCTCAACATACATTCAGACAGAGAAGGTCGGGCGTAGCCACCCGTGGAGACGGCAGATGGGAGGAAGGGGTAATTGGGGTTTCCGATTGAAAATACTACGAAAACCTACTATACAGGAAATGATTCTTGGGACTATATTGCACTTCGTCCGGCGGATTAAACTGGACGTAGTTCCAACTTCTATCGCTAGTGTCGCATGACTTCTATATTTTCTTTCCCTTTAGAGCCCTCTTAAGGAATAAATGTACCTTTACCTATACTAAAAAAAACTGTTTTCCTGCAACTGACTTTTAAAATACGTTATAGAATGTGTCTTTCACCAAACTTTAATACACAGATGAACCCTGACATTCCTTTTTAATTTCCTATTCTTACGAATCTATAAATAAACTGTTCTATAAATAAAGCCAATTGTTAAATTCGTCCATGGCTACAAAACAACAGAAGAGAGCACAGTTACCAATATCCATAACCGATTGTTATCTGATGTAGCAGACAATGTGTCACTGTGAGGACGGCAGAGATGGCCATTTAGCCACAATGGCAAAGGCTAACATCCTTCGATACTAGGCTTGTCATCTCTTTCATCATACACTATTATGCTGATAAATGTTTAATCTGTATACCTCCTAGAATATCTGTACATCATTGATATTATTTTCTTGATATTTTAGTTATTTTTTATATTATTTGCTTGATATTTTAGTTATATTTCAATGTGACAGTTGCATTTTATTTCTTGTTTAAAGCTGACAGACTAATACTCAAGATATGGTCTTTTTTTAATATGTTAGTTAAGTTAGTTTTATTTCTTGTTTAAGATCCTAGGAATAACAACATTAAAAGTTATTGTCGTTTAATATGGTAGCATCTTAATTTTCTGTATTAGTTGCACATCAAAAGAATTGTTTCTTTTTACTTGGAAAAAAAAGACGCCTATAATTAATGGAGACTTATTTCCTTGCTTCGATGATTCATTCCGACATAACTCGTGTTACACCATATTCAATGTTTTAGTACAAGGAGGGAGGGGAAGCCTAGTAATGGTTGTCAAAACTAATTACCATAAACTCCATGTCCTCTTATGGTAATATAACAAATTATGATACAATCAGAGTCATGCCAAATTTTTAAAGGATCATTGTCATTGGGCTCTTAATTAGGTATGACACTTTCTAAAGAAAAGTCTGCCTTAGTTTGTAACAAGATTGCACATATCTTAATGACCGTGTTTTAAGAATAAATAAACTTACCATATTGCTAAACAAACCATAAGTTTCTCTGTCTTTCAAAAGCTGATATTCATCTACTTGTTAAGGTATCTTTCGAACAATTTGTTGTATATGACACACTTAACCGAAGCTAGTTTAGTTTACACTGTCATTTTACAAATTTGATTGCATTTTATTTTCTATCAACCACAAATAGGGATGGCAACATATATCGAAAATATCGATAAATAGGTTTTGCTATATCGATGTATTAGTATCGATATTTTCTTACGATAATATCGACCATATCCATATTTTAGTCACATACATCATATCACTAAATATTGATGTTATTCTCTCTCCTCAAAACCATCACTATTCGAGAAAAACACATTTAAATTGCCTCTTATGCGTACAAAATATTGAAAGTAACTTTATTTAGCTTTTTTACATGAGGTTAGTGTGCTAAAATGTAGTTTAGTATGGACCAGTGGGTGGAAGTTTAGTGTTTATTAAATTAGTGGGTGGAAGCCAAATGGCGTTTTTAAATGTGAAAATCAAAAATAATATGTTTTTTACATAATTCTTTTATAATTATCCTAATAATTTAAGTTATAATTATTCTTATTTTGAATATATTTCAATCAACCCCACAGCCACAACTTATTTCGTGTATATAAATGTATTTAATTTTTACATTCAGTAGGCTATTCTAAATATTGAGAAAAAATGAATGTATTTTTGGTCATGACAAGAATTAGTGCATAATTTTAAACAGATAAATCATTTACAATTATATATAATGATAATTACTTACTTTATTTATTATTTATGAGTAATAGTAAGTAAATTTCACAGAGATTATTTGTGTGAAGTAATTGTTGATGAAGAGAATAAACAAGCTTGTTTAATAGAAAAAAATATGCTGAGTGAAAACGTCTTCATAACATAATTTTTAATATCTAGTTTATTTAATTGACAGATGTGCAATTTCTTCAACTTACTTTTTCCTTTCCAACAAGAAAATAAGTCTCATGTGTGGCTTTATTAATCAGGTAGTCGATAAACTCTGGATCTGGCATAAACTGTGGATCTGCCCCAGCAACATTCGCTACTCCTCCTTGTGCCATCCTGTTAACATCAACATCAAATTGATTAGAGTTAGTTCACAGTTTAATTATATATTTTAAACATAATATCTTACCTACAATATTGAAAAGTGATTCACCTCTCATTGGAGCCTCTTATTTATTGATATTGTTTGTAAAAAAAAATCATAGTCACCCCCTCATAATTAAAAAAATACTAGAAATAGTTTAACAAACACAATTCAAAGCAGTAAATAATTATGAATAATTATGAACACAATTCAAAACAATGAAAGCAAACCAAACCCCAATATATAGGGCAGACGTATTTACACTTTTTTGCCAGCTAAAATTTTAAACTGACTAAAATATAGACCAGTTTTTAAGAGTAAAATTGTGTGCCTCCTTTAATACTAATGGCTTATCCTCCCAGACCGTTTTTGGAAAAGCACAACGATGTTGATGACAAGATGCATACTCAATGTCAAATCAATGCAACACTAAAAAAATAAATAAAAGGTATAGCCTTGATTATATAATTAATTGCACATAGGTATTAGGTAAGTTTCTGTGTGAACGTAAAATCAGTGGATTCAGTTAGATTTGTTTCGATTAGATTTGCAATGTTGATAATAAATTTAAGTGACTCTAGATTTTCATAATTTGCATGCAGTCAGCTGAACAATACATGTGGCATTAACAGGATTGTACCTGTACTGATAGTTACAGACTTGAATGAACCCCTTGCCTATCGCTGGTTCGCAGGGGTTCTACACACCGTGTTATTAAGTCGCATGATAATGATGCTGTTATTAAATATTTTCTATACAAGGCATTTTTTTTACAGATAGCAACATTTTTTTTAATTGATTCATTGTTTAACAAATCACTGGTTGTTATTTAATTAATTTGTGACAGTCAATGTTGTACAACTTTACTACTTATTTTCCCCTGAACATTTTTATATAAATATTATTATATCGTGTCGTGAAAAAACTCCGTAGTCTATGTTAAAGGACACGTCACGTTAGCATAACAATTTAATATTATAATATTACTTTAAAATAACTTACTGTGTTTATCAAGGAACATTACATGAACATTTCAGTTCCACATAAACATACAGGAAGGATTTACAGTTTAAATACACATAAAGCACTTTATTTTACTTCGAAATAAAATTTTGTACATTTATAAAATATACAAAACAGTAAAATATTAGTTTGTGTTTAATTTTAAATGTATACTACATAAATTCGTTAGGTCACATGTTAGTTGTCGTAATAAACATAAAAACGCCTTCTTTATTTTAGATACTATATGACGCATGGTGTACGCTGGACGAATCTGCGTTCATTCAAGTCTGTCATGACATTGTAAACGTTTTTCACCTGCAGTGCCATTTCTTACCACTATAAATTAATACTTTTCTTGGCAATACACAGCTTTTGATGTATATTTTAAATTACTTTACAAAATCATTTTTGTTATTTATTGTTGCAACAGCAGAGTAAATTGGATGTTTTTTGTTCCAGCAGTATTAGCAATAATCCTGAGATGCTGTGGTGGAGATTGTTGGACCAGATATAAAGATGTGAAAGGGTTAGTTAAGCGATACTAAAAATTACTTAAATATACATTCATGAATATGTATATAGGCTATATTTATAATTTAATGGTGGATAACTTATTGCAACCAACCAAGATGAACACCGACACTCTCTACCCTCCGGGCTGACCTCAACAATTGTAAGCAGGGTTGCCAACGAATCGGGACATTCCCGATTTTATTAGAACTGTCCCGTGTCCCAAATCAGGCATGTTCAGAACGCCTATTGGCCCAATTTGACCAAAACTACTATTACTAAAGCGTAACCGCAGTTGAGGAACTATTGTTTGACTCCAAAAACTTAATCCAAATCCTAAACTAAAGGGAAATTTTTTCACAGCTGATAGGATGCTGTAATCCTGCACACTAGCACCATCAGGCCGCCACTGCCACACAGGCAAGGCAACAGATGATCACCCCAGCCCAATCCCCAAGTATTTTAAAAGCTGGGTGTCCTGCAAATACACAATTTTAACAACACTTTCATAAACAACCTAAGCAAGCTTACTTTTGATGTAGAGAGTGTTATAACTATAAGTATACTAAAGACTTATAGTTATTTTCAGTCATCATCGGTTAGACAAGAAGATCTTAAAGAATTTGTTGAATCTGCTGATTTATAATGGGCTGAACTGGTAAAACATGTCCCTAAGTGGAGAAGGGAACAAACATATACTAAGAGTCTTGAGTATTCCAAAACTTCGTTATATTTACACTTTTGTGCAAATGTGTGCTCTATATTTGAAAAAGCAAATTGGGACATTGCAGAGATCGAGCACTACCTCAACAGAACTCTTAAACATTACGACCACATTACAAGAATGGAAGAGACTTTTTTGTGCTCACATTCAAATGGCAAAAGCAAACACAGAAGAAGTGATTTGGAATAATTTCACAGCTGATTTTCATGATTGTTACAATCATTTCTGTGAGTATCTGGAAAGCTACATCGACTTCAGCAATGAAAATCCTTTGCAATAACTCTCCGAGCTGGCTTTAAAATGCGAACTTACTTATGACAATATTGCTGAAGCAGCGACAGTCTTGGGACTAGACAAGAAGCTTCCTTTGGACACATTGTTTGAAGATTATTCAGTTATCATGTTACCCATTTTACCAAATGTAATTGCAGCTAATAACTTAACAGTGGAACAAAATTGGATGATAATATTTAAAACTGTACAAAATGACACTTTTTCAACACTTCATATTTGAGTGTTCATATTCATCATATTCATCATAGGTGTCGGCTGTCCTAAACTAACAAATGCATACAATATGGTCAATATAGAACGGTTTTTTTTTTTTCGCAAATGAGCTTTAAGTGGAGCAAAACATACAAAGTTCTGTACCTTTAATTAGAGCAGAATTTGCAATTTCTGTAAATTTGGACATGACCTATGAAGTTTTGTACAAGATTAAAAAATGACAAACAATTTTTAGGTGCTGCAAGAAATTAAAAGAAGTACCATTGGAAAAATATGTGTTAAAAACGAACTGCTAAACATTGTTTCTTTTATTGTTTTAGTTCTAGATGCAGTGATCTTTTAGTATACTTTTAACAAATCTGAAAATGCTAGCCTAAATTTATATTTAATTCTTGGTAGTATTTGATTATAAATTTGTAAAGTCATTTAACATTTTGACTAATAAATTACATCGTTTGAGCAAATTTGGAGATTTATTTTAACACCATGATATTCTATAAACATTACAGATTACTTTCTAACTATACATACAATAATAAAATATAGTTATATGCAATTAAAACCTCCACCAACTCATAAAAATGTGCTGTCCATAAAAACTAAAATGGTGTGAAACTGTTTTACACTATAATTAACACTTTGTTGGTTATGCAGATGACTACTGTCATCCAGGGAAATTTGTTTTATTGCTGTAAGTGTCCTTGAGCAGTCGTATAACTTTCCTTTGTTTGGTCTAGTAAACAACAGTACCGGTTTAGAATTCGAGTGAGAGTGCTTCACATGTTTAGAAGTTTATTTGCAAAATCTGTGTTGGATGAAAACTGTTATTCTCGCGACCAAATCAGTTACAGTTTTTGAACTGCTGTTAATAAATAATTTCCTTTCTTCATATTAGCTGTTTTTTGTATAAATATTGTTTTTTAGCTTGTTTTGTGTAGTTTATTATGTTAGTTATGTCAGAAAGAGAATGGGATCAACTAAGACAGCGGTTAAACAGCGTGCAACTCCAGACCGAGGCCGATGCGTCATCTGTGGCAGGGCCAGGAATAAAATGACAATAAGAACATGCCCGTCGAGAAAGAAGAAGAGAACGACTGAAGAGACTGAGATGGACATGGAATCTGAAATGGACTTCTCCTCTACAGCCGAGGAAAGCTCTTGAAATGCTGCTCAAGCTTCCCAGCCCTCACGCAGAAGGAGGATGTGGCGACGCTCCCCCCAACATCCCAAGAGTGTTCCCAAGCCCCCCCCTCTTGAAGCCCAACTCCCTCCCTCCAGTCGATGTCACCCCTTCCTCTGGCCGCCCTCCCCTCAGCGCTCCACTCCGACCCAGTGCCCCACACCCTGGGTACGTCTCTGTGAAAACCCTGATGGCCTGGATGGCATCAATTATCCCTGTCTTGCTGATCCCAGGATGCAAGTCACCGACCGAAATCCTCGTGACTTTACTAAACAGCCTCCAGTCTCCGCTCAGCCATGGACAGGACAACTAAAGTGCTAGTCTGGAATGTCCATGACATCTTGAACGGTCGCCAGGACCTGATCTGCCTAGTTAAACGACTTGAACATCGATGTCATCCTGGCCTATGAGACCCACCTCTGTCCCAATCACAGATTCACCCTCTCTGGATACCAGGACTACAGGACGGACCGACCAGCACCTCCCAACCCTCTGCACCAGGCCGGCCAGAATCCTGGAGATGGCACCGCAGTGTTTGACCAACACCGCATCACCCACAGGCATTTACAACCCCAACTAGCTGCCCTGGAAGCCACCTGTGTGGTCTTCAAGGTTGGAGTTGTGGAACTGCGACAGTCTGCCGCTTACTCCCCACATAACCCTATCTTGCCGCCACAAGACCTGGATGCCCTACTGAATCCCCCCGGCCCCTCCCTCATCGGTGGTGACTTCAACACCAAACACATTACGTGGCACTGCAGGAGATTAACGCTAAGGGCAATCGTCTGCTTGGCTATGTTAACCGCAACGCTGCAACCAAGGTGTCTGCCTCAGACGCCCCCACCCACTACTCCCCTAGGGGCATTCCAGATGTCCTGGACATTGTAGTACACAAAGATCTACCCTTTCCTCTCACCCTGGAGTGAGTTATCGTCCGATCACTTGCCCGTACTTGTTACTTTTACCCCACTACCATGTACCCGGTTCCCCCCCCCCCACGTTGAAGACTGACTGGGCTAGATATTACTCCCTCTTGGTCGACCGGCCCCTCCCTTCCTCCTGTTGCCACAGTCCAAGACCTAGGTGACCAGGTAGCCAGGCTCCATGCCACAATCACGGGTGCCATCTAAGACTCCTCCAAAGCGGTACCCAAACGTTCACTTCGTCCGCCACTTCCTGCCTACATAAGAGAGGCCATAGACGCCAGGAGACGTCTACTGCGAAACTGGCACCAAGCTCGCCACCCAGATGTGAAGCGGCGCCTCAACAGGCAAACGTGGTGGTCAAACAACTACTCGACGACTACAGAACGGAGTCCTGGTCTGACTACCTCGTGACCCTGGACATCGACAATGGCAGCGCTTGCAGAGATCCTTCATTCAGCCAAGCCTACAAGCCATCCCCTTCAAGGACGACAGGGCTTGGTGTACAACGGCCGAGAAAAGGCCACGGTGTTCGCAGACACTATAGAGGACCAGTTTACTCCCCACCCGGACATCCTTGATGAAGATCACATGGAAGTAGTAGAAGCTTTCTTGGGGAAATACTTCTCAGACGACCCTGCGAATGAAGAAGAAGAACTGGACCACTTCACGCCCGAGGAAGTGGCCTCCATTGTGGCTGCTGTGAAGCCCCGTAAAGAACCAGGCCTCGACGAGATCGGCACCTGAGCCCCCTAAGCATCCCCCCCCCCCCGCTGGTAGAGACACTGACCTTGATCTTCAACGCAGTGCTTCGGCTGCGACACTTCCCACAGCCCTGGAAGAAGGCCAAGGTCATTCTCATACAAAAGCCTGGAAAGTCTCCACTCCTCCCCCAGAACTATAGATCTCTCCTCCCAATCATACTAAGCTCTTCGAGCATCTCCTGCTGAGTCGCCTCGCCCCAATCCTGGACGACGTCGTGCGCCCAGAGCAGTTCGGATTCCGTCGTGGTCACTGAACTACGCTCCAACTTACCAGAATGATCACACGCCTAGTTGACAATGCCAACATGAACAGGTCCACAGCTGCAGTGCTTCTCAACGTTAGCAAGGCCTTCGACCGGGTATGGCATGACGGACTGCTCTTCAAGCTCACCAGGACAACGCTCTCTATCCCCACAGTCAGGCTAATCCGCTCCTACCTCTCCAATCGCTCCTTACAGACCTTTGTTGATGGGGAGTTCTCCACAAGAAGAAGGATCAAAGCCGGAGTCCCGCAGGGCAGCGTCCTTGGGCCAGTGCTGTACCTGGTCTACACCAACGATCTTCAAACGGTTGACGGCGTCAGTCTTTCCCTATATGCAGATGACGCCCTATTCTACTGCCAGCGATGCCAACTTAGGGAGTATTTGTCTAGATTTAGGGAATTTTTGAATATCCTAGGGAAACAGGGAAAAGACACTAATATTTAGGGAAATATAGGCAGTATTGCAAATAAATATTGAAAATGAATTTAAATAAATATAAAATATATTGACGTGTGATAAAAAAAACCCTTAATCCACATAATATGTGGATTCTTCATATTACAAAAGACTTGGGGTAATTTCATATTACATTCAGGGTAATATATGTTATGTAGGGGAGATGATACAGTGGAACCCTGCATCCTGCATGGTGTGTTTAGTGTTTACATTTGAAATCTATATCTGGTTATAGATATAGAGGATCTATAGGATGTTATAGATATACATCTAGTCATGCTTATCTCATCTGCCCAAATTGCTATTTATTGGGTTCAACAATATTTATACTCCAAGCCAGTGTAGTAAATCATGTCATCTGTGTCTAGTGTTCTGTGTAAGCAACTCAATACTATACTTTGAGTTGTTGATAGTCTGTGACAGAATTAGTCTCTCTCTTTGTCTGGTGAAGTGTTGGTAGTAAAGTTGATTACTTTCTTTAAGTTTTTAATTGTTACTAATGATGTGTGGAAGTGAGGTGAAATTAATTTATGTGGCCAGTTTGTTAATTTTTAGTAAAAATGAGTAGTGATAAGATGATGAACCTGCTCCAACTTCTCCCTACTAAGTGGTTAAAGTACAACAAATATCTGTTTCTTATAAACAAAAGTATTCAAGTAAATGGGAACTAGATGCAGCATTTAAAGGTTGGCTAGCAAAAACCAATAAGAGCGATTCATTTTATTTTTGTAAAAGTTGTAATATTCATGGCACAGTGGGAAAATCAGGAATTACCAAACATTCTAAAAGTATAAAACACATTACCAATACTGGCATCATGCAGTAAGCAAACAACATTGTTAGACAAGGTATCTCTTGACAAAGCAAAAAAGACAGAGCTCTTAATTAAAGATGGTAAATTGATGTGTTCATTTTTGATTTAACACAATTTACCTTTTACAGTTATGATTCATTTGCCAAAACTTGTAGCTGCTGTTTGCTCTGATTCTGAAATTTCCAAAAGATTTAGCTGTTCAAGAACTAAAGGGGGGGACTCTCATAAAAAATGTTATAAGTGAAAATGAAAAAGAATTACTGGTAGCAAAATTAAAAACTAATAAGTTCTCCCTCATGTCTGATGAGGGTACGGATGTAGGGTGTATTAAACATCTTTGTTTAGTAGCTCGAACAGTAAATGAAAATTTCACTGTTTCAGATGAGTTCGTAACTCTCATACCTGTTGAAGGAACAAAATCTTATCAGTTAATAATCATATAGTGAGTTTATTTCAAAATAATGGCATTCCATATAGACAAAACTTAATTGGATTTGTTGCAGATGGGACTAATAATATGATGGGTCAGCACCACTCCCTTTCATCTCTGCTTAGAAATGATATAGCAAATTTATTTATAATTAAGCGTGTTTGCCATTCATTTCATCTGTATTCATCTTATGCTTACCAATAGAAGATTTGGCTAGGAATATTTACAATTACTTTCACTATAGTGCCAAAAGGACAGGGGAACTTAAGAGTATACCAAGTATTTCTTTAAGTAAAACCTCATAAACTTTTGCACCCCAGCCAAACAAGGTTATCTTTGCTCCCTGTTGTACAAAGATTATTAGAACAGTATGATGGTACTTAAGTTATTTTTCACTACAGCTGCAATAGAAGACAAAGTGCATTTCGCAGAACATATTTTGGAGGGGTTAAATGAACCTAGTACCAAACTTTTAATTTAGAATTTTTAGAATTTGTCTTACCAATATTTCTTGACCTAAACCGAGAAATGCAATCAGTCTCCTAAACTTCCAAAACTATATGACAGGATATGCAACCTTTTTGTTAGTAGAATGTTATTTAAAGCCAGACTATTTACAGGTAACTGATATTACAAAAGTAAGAGTTAGGGATCCTCAAAACTTTTTACCATTAGAAGAAATTTACTTGAGTGGGAAAGCAATTGCATCTATAGCCACTATCGCTCAAATAAGAAAAGAAACAGCCACACTTATCAGAAAAAATTGTTAGGTTTTTTTGATTGAAGGTGCAAAGCAAGTTTTAAATAAATTCCCATTCGGTCAATTGGAAAGTATAAAGCATTTGGAATTTATAGATCCAAATATTTTAACAAAAGACAATATCACAAGATCTCTTGTACCAGTAGCAATAGCATTCCCTCAATTAATTGAGCACAGAGAATTAACAGAATTAGATAGAGAATGGAGACTTCTTAAGACAATGAAAGGAGACTTTAACAAGAGTAAGCACATATATGCCTTCTGGCATGAAGTCAGCTTAGCAAAGAGAGATGATGAATATTTAATGTTTAAACCCCTAACTGATTTTGTTAAAAAATTACTAAGTCTTCCACATTCTAGTGCAGTGGTGGAAAGAATTTTCTCTGCTACTAACAAAATGAAGAGAACAGACAGAAACAAACTGAACACTTTTGATAGCGTGTCACATTGTAAACTATTGGAAAAACTTTCAAAAATGGGAATTACTGGGCCACCATTTTTATGGATCAAATCCTACCTAACAAATAGGAAACAATTTGTTGAACTGTCACATACTAATAATTATAATCAAGCTGTTTCTACCCAATCAAAATTAATAGATATCAAACATGGAGTACCTCAGGGTTCCATTCTGGGCCCACTCCTGTTTCTCTGCTATATAAAAGGTTTACCCGGTGTGATCTCCAATATAATGAGAGACAGTATTTACCTTTATGCTGATGATGCTAACCTCCTTGTAACCGGGGGATCTAATGTAGAAGTAGAGAAATCAGCCGTGGAAAATGTAACTCTTATTCAAAACTTTTTCTCGAATAATCAGCTTTTGTTAAATATGTTAAAGACTAACTATATAGAATTCAATATTAGACCTCATTCGACCATTTCACCAGTATTACAAATAGAGAATGTCATACTACAACAGGTAGAACATACTAAATTTCTTGGGTTACATTTAGATAGTAAATTAAATTGGGATATCCACATCGATCATGTAGCAAAAAAGATTTCATCCGGATTATTTGCCTTATATAGACTATCAAAATTCTGTAAACTCGATACTTTGAAACTTGTTTATTTTGCCTTTATTCATTCCTATTTATCTTTTGGAATTTCTTTATATGGTGGATCCTCAAAAAAGAATATTGACAGATTATTAGTTTTACAAAAACGGGCAATACGAATTATGTTACATTTGAACTGGCAAGAATCGGTGAAAGATAAATTTAAGGAATTAAATATATTTACAATATACAGCAATTATATCTTTGAATGTATTTTATATATTTTCCAAAATTCAGATTCTGTCTCGCGGGTAGGAGATAATCACCAATATTCAACAAGGAATAGAAATGATTTTAGTATAGCTTCCCACAGACTGAAATTTTTTGAAAAGAAAACAGAGTATATGGGGGTCAAGTGTTTTAATAAACTTCCAGGAGAATTAAAAAATATTGATAATTTTGTTAAATTTAAAAAAAACTAAAAGACTATCTGCTTTTAAAGCCTCTATACTCAGTAAATGAGTTTTTTGAATAGGCTTATTAATATACCAATACCATTAAGTTGTTATTATTATTATTATTTTTTTTTTTTTCTATAAGTTTTAAGAAGGAACTGGTTACTTTGTAAATAACCATGTATATACAGAATTCATAACTTTAATATTCTTAGGCTTAGTATTTTAGTGTTTAGTATTTTATGACGCCATTCATTGTATTTATTTACAAAGTGTTGAATAAAGATTATTTTGACTTTGACTTTCACTGGAAGGTCTTTTACATTCCAAAAGAGCACTTAAAAGATGCAAACTGTTATGACTTCTAAGTAGAAAAAAACCACTACTATGGAATAAATGAGTTTATAAATGATTAATATTTGAGCTGATAACTCTAGTCTCTTAGGATAGTTGTTTCTAAGTGTTTTAAAGTTGGTTTTATGTGTTTATTGTGGTATGGTTATTGTATTGATTAAAATAGTTTTAATCTTGGTTATATGTAACATTTATTTATTATTATTATTGTTGAAGTTTTAGTGTTGTCTTATTATTGTTGAATTATTGTTAGATTGTTTAAGCATGTTATATTAATTATATCAATGTATTTTTGACTAGCGGATAAATTACTACAATATTATGACAAAACTCCTGTCTTGGTACTGTGTACTTTTATAAGATGTAATGAGTTAATAAAAGAATTTGAATTTGACTACAAAAAATTCATAACAGAAATGTACGATTTCATAAATCCACAGAATAATTAAATACTTACAGTTTATTTTCTTTAATGTGATAGACTTTCTTGTGTATTATTGTTGTGTTTTCAAGTACATTGTGTATATAATTAGACTAAAACTTCAATAACAGACAATTATCAAGAAATTCCAGATGCTGAATCATATTCTAAAATATGGTGAGTACAGTATTAAAAAATAGCTAATTACGCCAACAGCGTGCGCCCCTTATTGCATTAAATTCATGAATCTAGGGAATTTTTGAGCAATCTAGGGTAATTTAGACTGTTCATCTAGGGGAAAAACACCAAGCCAGGTTGGCAACGCTGTCTGCGGCAGCATTAGACTAGGCTGTCTGTCAGACCTCATGCAGCACCAGCTCGACAACCCTATCACCCTGGCTGAAGGGATGGAGGATCTGAGTCAATGCGGACAAGAGCGAGGCGATCCTATTTAAGAAGCCTAAGAAGATGCCAAGGGCCCCCCTTCCCCCCCTTGACTCTCGACGGCGAGCCGATAGCCTGGAAGAAGGAAGTCAAATACCTCAGAGTTTGCTTGGACTGAAAGCTGTCTCACCTCTCACGTGACAGCCAAAGTCTCCGAATGCAAGAGCATAACCGGACTGCTCTCCCCCCTACTCTGTATAAAAAGCCCCCTGCCCTCCTGTCTTCCTACTGATTGTGCGATCGCTGCTCCTCTACGCTGCTCCTGCTTGGTGGGCCCTGACCTTCAAGACCACCCGTAGGAAAGTAGAGGCTGTGCAGTTGAAGGTTCTGCGTTGGATAACAAGGAGCCCATGGTTCGTAAGGAACGACGTCATACGGGAGGGTCTCCAGCTTCCAGGCATGGAAGAGCACGTTCGGTCCATGGCCGAGCGGATGTTCCGGAAGGCCGCCATTTCCCCCTTCCCCTACATCGCAGACATAGCCAGACGGAATGGGACCCCAGAATTCCACCGACTGAGACCCATCGCCATCTTGGAAGATCCGCCGTAGGATAGTATTATGAATCCGCTAGTAAGCCCTTCCGACCTACTAGCTATTGTTTGTCTGGGGACTGAGAACTACCCCTTAGGAAATTGTACAAACCCAATAAAATATAATGACGCCCTCCATGGGTTGTAACCACAGTTTTAGACTAGTAAGGTGCTAAGATAATATGCAGACCCTTCTGGCCTTTTCATAATGCAATTGTTATTAAGGGGCCTGTGTACACCCTCTTAGGACATTGTCAAAGAGTCCTTCACCTTAGCTTCGCCCACTAATGGTGGGATGTAAAACAAACAAACAAACAAAAAAACTGTGACTACCACAATTCGTGCAGTTCTGAGAGTTTAAAAAAAGAGCTACTGCAGCAAATGGCCTTGGCCAAAGCTGCGTTTGACAACAGGTGCCAACAAACCCCAGAGCATCAGTGAGTGAATGTGTGCTTCAAGTGTAACAAATGGGTTTTCCCGGAACTATTGAAAAATATTTGAAATATTTGTTTTGAGTAACTTAGTAAGAAGTGAGTAAATTGTTGTAAGAAGTGTTCTTAATTAAAACAAAAATTATTTTCTGTTCTTGGTATTTTTCTATGTTTAAGATATATATGTCCAAAACTCATTACGTATTTAGCTTTTTATTACAATTACTTAATTACAATTATTTAGTTTTTATTGCAATTTGAGTACTTTATGAAATAATTAAAACTTTTCACTTTTCAAACATTTTAATGCAATTAATCACGGTACTATGAACAATTGAAATGATATTATTTTATATGTATTCATTAAAATAAAAGAACCATTGAAAGTTTGTCAAAATCTGTAATATACATTTAATTAACCACTTGAAAGCCAAATACTTTGTAACATAATGTTAAAATGCAAAATAAATATGAAATACAGGGTAGATGACAATAATCATCCACACAACCACCGCAGTGTTACAGCGGCGGCCCTCAAAGCCCATTCCCCGCACAAATGCCGCTGAATAAGCTGGTTGCTTGTTTTCTTTGTCTGACCCGAATTTTATACATTAATAGTTCGCAAACCTGATTGTAGGTCACCTCCAGTACACTAGAGTATCAGAGCTACTTCCTGGCTTCAACTACAGGATCACATCATTTGAGCGAGCAGTTACCAGATATGTCCCTACGATTGCAGTCATCGTGGAGGGACTAATTGGAAACAAGTTTTTTCTTCGAGTATACCTGCCTAAGAGGTATAATGAAGTATTCACCGATCAATCAATTGACGAGCAAGAACGGTGGAGTAGAGCGGTTACAGTTGAGATATACAGATTTCAACGATATAGAAATTATTTAATCAATAAAAACTTCTTGTTATCATATGCACAATTGTAAAAGTACACTTGAGTGCTGTGAATTAAAGTTTGCCCCTGGATCCGGGGGTAGGGCATATTTTATGCTGCTACAAACGCCTTTGTCATCGGGATGTAGAGCACATTTTATGCTCCTGTGTTAAAATCAATAAAACATATGTTTATCATCAAGCAAGCCCAACAAACTTGGTACCAATCGACGCTGAATGTTCTGTTCTATACATTTCAGATTTTTAATAATTTTGTATGCAGTTTTATAAATGTAGGAAATGTGCAACAACAAACTCCCGCCTGGAGGTCTGAAGGGGGTAAAATGGCCGATATTTGTCGCATGACTGAATAACCAGAAGATGGAATAAGACATACTAAATGTCAATCTGCAGAGAATTAAATACTCTATCCCCCAAAACAAATTGCAAAGTTGTAGGTGATATAGGTGTTTTACCAAAAATGTTTTTGTATACCTTTTTTGCATGTTTCAAATTCTACATAGAGTAGCCCTTTGTCCATAAAAAAAAACATGAAAATATGTTTTAGGATACAATATAATTATTATTCCTGATCAACTTTTTATTCCCTATTCAATGCTGATTTTTCCAATTTTTTTTCATATACTATTTGATTACCTACAATGATCATACTGTAACTTTTATGAAAAAAAAAAGTAAATAAATAAAAAAAACCTTGTAGTTTATCTAAAATATAACAACATATTATTATAGTGAATTAAATTCTAAACAATTTGGCTATCTTGGAATTATTTATAAAATTTTTTTAGTACCCCTAATTAGGATTCAAATTTATAATTTCCGTACAATATTTTTTTTTCATTTTTTCTTTGATAATTATGTACTAAAATTGTATGTGAGTTTTGATAGTATTATGTGATTGTACAGTTCTTGAGAAGAAAAACAATAAGCTAAAATGTACATTTGAAGTATATTTAGTATTTCTTAAGATTTTTACAAAAAAGGCTTGTAAAGCACCAGTAATGGCAATGGTATTTTGGGAGTTTACCATTATCGCCGATCTATGATTAAGTAAATGGTATCTTGTCTTTTTCTTACAATTAAGCCCTTTTACTACTAAAGTTATAAAACACTCAATATTTCACGTGGAGGTTGAGAGTACAGTACTGTTCTTATGGACAAACACAGCGCTACTAGCTGGTGCAAAAATATAGAGCATTGGCTGTCTGCCCACTGTCATATAACATCTTCATGGTTATAAAACACTCTATTTCACGTTGAGGTTGAGAGTACAGTACTGCTCTTATGGACAAACACAGCGCTACTAGCTGGTGCAAAAATATATAGCACTGTCTGCCTGCCCACTGTCATATAACATCTTCATGGTTTTGCTCGGATATTATACAACAGTATTTTTTTTCAAAAAAACATGTCCAAAATGTTTCATAAAATTGAATTAGATATTAAATAGTGTACAAATCAAAATGTATCGTTAGTTAAAAATTGATTTAAAGAACAAATTTATAACTATAAAAATCTGAAGATTTTTCACATATGTTTGTTTATTCATTTACAAGAAAAATGTTACTGATAAAAAGAGAAATATAGTAAAATATAAAATAAATTATCAAGTATAATGCTGTAAAGTAATGTCTACTTGAAGCAATCAAGTTTTAATTAACTTATTCCAAGATAAAAAAAATGAACGTTTATTTATTAGTACTACCCATGTTTTGTACATAAACTTACAAGTTTTGAAATTATTAATTGATTTAATACAATTATGTTTGAATAATTGCAAATTGTAAATATGTTAGGTTATTAAGCGCATTTTATAATATTTAAGAAATGTATGAATTGTATTAAAATAAATATATAATTAGTTTTAATAAAAATAAGCTTTCAAACAAAAAAATCAGCTCAGTGTTCTTTATTATCTCTAACCCATCAATAACTCAACTGAGGACAAGGCAGGCGAGTGACTCTTGAGTGACTCTTTTGGGCCTTTCGCTCTTTTCATCTTATCTGTTGATGCAAAGGAATAAACAAACATCCCCCAAGAAGAAATTGCAAGCCCAAGAAGAAATTGCAAGCGTTCATGTTTTTTCAGAGTGTATTGAAAAAGTTAGCGAGTGAATTCAATAATTATAATTTTAGTGATTCATTGAAAAGAAAACTAAAGTAAAAATAACTAAAAGTGGTGAGATAATAACAGTGTTAAATTTATATAAATATTTCGACAAGTGTTACCCGGATAAAAATATCACTTTTCATAATACAGAAACCAGTGAGGCTACGTTAATTAGTGAAAGAACTAGGATTGAGGAATTATAAATTAAGAAAGGAAGGAGATTGTAGACAGATTGTCACGCCAACAAAAATTCCTCGAGAAAGAAAATATAAAACATAAAATAACAGTTCAATTTGTATCTTAATTTTGACTATGTTTTTTATTAAAATTAAAAAAACTGTCTCCAGAGGAGATATGTTGATAACACTTAACTGATTTAAAATTCCTTGTATGCTTAAATGAGCAAACTAAACAACAAATAGTATTTATAAATATTTTCAAAGTTAAGTTCAAAGAGTTAATAAACAGCAAGCAGTTTACTTTTGGAACTGGTGGGTTACTAAAAAATAAATGTGACACATATACTATAATATACCTATTGTATATGATTTGATGCTCTGTTAAAATAACCGAAAAATAATAATTTGCTTTATACCTGTAACATTCATTGCCCAACATTATTAATTCAACTTTAAGCAACATATTTTTAATAGAATAGGTTTTAAATAAAAATCATTATATATAATATGTGAAGAAGTTTTTTGTCAACACAACTACTCCCCCCTATTTCTTGACCAATTTAAACTTGATGCTGCAAAAGTGACATCAAAGACTGCCGACCCTACAGTAAACTTAAGAAATAGTTTTTTAGGGAATCCAACTCGAACCCACCCAAAAAACTGACCAACTTAAAAAAAATAAAAAAGCATTCAAAATTTAAAAACCAAATCATTTTGTTGCACCAAAACGCACAAATCGCAACAAACAAAGTAGATGAGATTTCTCTCCTATGTGAAAAACTGAACGTGGACTTGCTTGTGGTTACGGAACACGGGTTCAACAACAGCAATGTCAATCAGTTCAAAATTCCAAACGTCAAATTTTTACTGCCGTACTTCCGCCAAAGGAGGAGGGGTAGCAATATTTGTAAAAAAATCAATAACTTTTACTCCATGTAACCGGTCTGAAGCCACGGATAAAGATTTTGAAGTAGCTGAGGTAAAAGTCGAAACAACAAATCTCAACTGACAATTATCGAGCTGTACAGATCTCTCCCAGCAGTAATATAGAATCTTTTTTTCAAAATTCGAAAAGCTGTTGACTGATCTGGCGGGAAAGCGCAGAAATTTTGTAATCGCTGGTGACTTTAATATCGACGCGCGTCGATATTAACAGTTCTATGACGAGGCGGCTTGATGACATGTTAAAATTATTCGGCCTAGCCTGGTCAATCAACTCTCCGACTAGAGTCACGGATCACTCATCAACAGCTATCGACAACGTCATCACAAATCACGGATCACTCAGCAACAGCTATCGACAACGTCATCACAAATCTAACTGATACTAGGGTGTCTGTGATCAACACAATAACAAAGCTTCACCAGAGAGACTCGTGTATAAGAGCTTGACGTTTACCAATACAATTATACTGAAATTGTCACGGAAGTAAATATATTCTTATTATTATTATTAAACTGTTGAGGTGTCAACAAATTTTCCTCTGTTCGTAGTTGTGCAATAAGCTGTTAATTCTTCAATATTTTCACCCTGAATGGTATGGGAAGTACGTTTTTGGCCATGAGAATAGGAGGATAGATTTAAATGAACAGAACAGATGTTCTAATGTAATTTTGATTTCTACAAAGTTTTAACAGCTGCTTGAATGTAAAAGATTGCGTTTGTTTTGGTGAGGTTAGATATTTCATAATTATAAACCAGGAAAGGATGTAATGAACACGTTTGAAATAGACTCAGTAATATTATTGGGTGTTTATAAGTAGGTATCAACGCAAGTAATGTGAGTAAGATATTGTAAGTAATGTGATTTTACGTTATACAGTTAACCTACTATTATTTCTAGTGAAAATTCACAGCCGAGGCCGGAGGCCGAGGTGTAACGAGCGCAGCGAGTGACGGGGTTAGCACGCGAAGCATGCAGGGGTGTCCCCTAGTAAATAATATTTCTCCTGGGTTCATATTTTAGTACCAATGGAATCGTGGATGGTTCAGAGTGAGGCCAGCTCGCCAATACAACACGATAGCCAATGTGCGCGCCGCACAGTCATGTTTCTTTGTCACTTATTACAGACTAAACTACAGTAGAAACTCTATTTTCCGTCAGGGGTCGGGACCGCGGCCGTGACGGATTGGAGAATAGACGGATTATAGAGAATTCACCCAAACACACTTATATCGCTGGAAACTTATTATTAGTGCTTATGCACGTTAAATTTAAATGCTGTATAGTACATATTGATTAACAAAATGAGAATGAAAAGGTTAGAAAAAGACATTTTCAGAATGTATATACTGCAGGCCACAACTACTCTTTTATTTCAGTAGGCCTAGTTTTAATGTAAAATATAAGCTTGTACATTATGTAATAAGCAGAAAAATTAATTATCAACATTATTAAAATTAAACTGCTGTACATAGTAACATATTAAAGCCTAGTTCCCACGGCTTGTATTTCAGCAACACTGGCTCGATGTCGGTAAACGTGTAGTGTGTTCCCGCTACTCGCCTGTGTATCATCAGACAGGACCGTTCCAACGGCCCGTCACCTGTGTAGACAACTTTATCTTCAACAACATGCCTTTGTAGTGCCACCTCTTTCCCCATGTTGTAGCAGACCTGTTCAGGCAGCCCCGCACGGCCGGTCCGTACGTCAGGTGAGCTGTTCCAACGACCTGTTATCTGTTAGACGGCAGACGAGACCTTACAGATGAAAGGCTGTTGTAACTAGGCTTAGGAGGGCTAGACGGCTGGTATGGGAAATTGTCGTCTCCAAGACGGGTAAGTCATACGGCAACTGTCATATCGTGGCGCGACGAACCCAGGCACTGACAGATAACAGAACCTGGCGGAAAATAGGGTGACAGACAATCGGGTTTTCACTGTATACATATTTGTGAAAAAAGGTTCAAATAAAAAATAAAGTACCAGTGTTTATCTACAACTTTCACGCTGACAAAACTTCCCTGACCAAAAAATAAAAAAAACTTCCTCGCAGGTCAACTTTTCAAAGTCTTTTCTCAAATATATAATCTAATTTTTAGTTTTATTATATTATTACAAATTAGTTTTACTATATAATCAATTCATACTAACAAAGTAAGCATCCACTACTTATGTATAAAGTTTACAAACATTTCAAAGTGTTCAATCAATATTTATTCACTTAAAATGCTGTGTAATTGAATTGTGGCCTTTCAAAACTAAATATCTATGGGATGTACGATTTTAAAGCATATGTCACTTATTTTTTGTAATTTTATACCTTTAAATGACATGAAATAGATATTTTCCAACCACTTCCTTGCGAAATTTTGAATTTATGATAACTTTTTATTAGTGAGCCAACGTTTTTGTACAGTGCTGCACCTCAAAACTCCCATTTAATCAGCATTGCTTATGGGCTGCATTCTCAATGTGAAATAGAGTGATACAGGTTGGCACGCGCCACGGGCTCGCTCGTTCGCTGCATTGTTTACTGATAAGCAGGAGACGTAAACAAAGCCAAACCTATTGAGTTGAGACAGAAGATGAACTATGATCAATTCAGTCAAGCATTACGTGCGTTATTTATACCACTAATACAACAACGAATATGACTTGACACCCCAGACTAAATATTATACTAACTTCATCTCTGCTAGCACTATTTTATTTTATTATTTTATATATATTTTCTTATTTATTCATTTATTTTATTGTTAAAATGCCAATCGTCAAGATAGGGAGAAGAGAGTTGGATTTTGAATGATTCTGATGAATGTAGATGTACGAATAGCAGTTAACTCTTTGTAACAACAATTTTTAAATGCAGAGTAGACTTGCGACGGGGCTAGCACCTTGTCAGTCCCCCTCTTAATACTTCAAAATCTTCCAGAATAAACGTAATAATTATTATTCCTATATATTTATAAGGATATACATTAGTTGTGATGCATTAAAAATTGCCTCCTAGACGTTCGCTGCGGCCATAATAAAGCGACCTCTGTTTAATAATTTTCTGTGGTCCGTAATAATAATCGTATCGTGAACACTGGAAGTTTCATTTGATAGGTGAAATACTGTTCTAGTGAGTCATGAGGTGGTTTTTGTAAAAATTAAGTATTTTTGCACCGTTCAGTGCTCAGCGTTGGCTTGGCAGTTGGGGAAAGGGCTGGGCTATTCAATGCATCTAACATGGTTTACTACCCTTTCTAAATCCAACAGACGACCTATTTAAGTTCTCTTCAAAGTATGGACAACTTTTTCATGCCCTAACACTTCAATGAGCTTCGTAGCTGAAGGAATTATACAAACAGGAATAATTCCTGTTTGTACAATTTGTGGCTTTCAGGTTGATTTATTGGACATTTTTGAGAATATGGCAAACATAAGAGATCTACATGTAATCAGGAAGCTGATTGGCAAAAAGAGCTGTCACTAAACACACAAGGTTCATTTTATTCACATTTAGGTCTATAGCGTAAACAAGGCACAGAAACTGTAATTTTACGAATTACGTTCAAAATTAAAAAAAAACAACCCCCAGATCCAAATTGCACTGGAACCTGAATTTTTCCATGTTTAATTGTTTACAAAATAGCTATATTAAGTATAAATAAATATATGAATTATTATGAAATTATGAACTGTTATTTCAATTAATTAAATATGGATCCAACTATTTTCATTTTACCATTTTTCTTAGATTAGTATTTTTCAACCAGAATAAAATCCACGCTAATCATTATTGCGTTGCAGACAAAGGAATGTGGACACCGGATGTGTGGTGGGTGTACGCTAGAGATAAGGAAGGGAGAGTGCCAGTCAACAAAAAGCTGGAAACAACAACATATTTTGGATCGATAACGAATTGCACAAACCTCAGCCGGAATTTTTATTCCATGATTCAGTGTGGAAGAAAAGTCCCGGGAACAGATTAATAATTTTTGAACGATTGCAGATAAATCAATAAAACTTGGTACATCATTTCTGCCCCTATTAATCTACTTTTTGATGCATCTACCGTTTTACTGCCACATCAGGGGGGTGGCCCAGCCCGCAAGGAGACAGAAGAACATTTTAACCCTAGGTCAAGTAGTACATCAAATTAAAGGTCTATAGTAGTAGAACATGAACCCACAATTCCGACCTCAAAAGGTTTTCGATCTTTAAAAAAATACGTGAGTTTATAGTTTTAAATATGTACCATAGAAGTCTTGTTTTAGTCGTTTATTATTCTTTTCTTGACTCGAGATAGGAAAGTTAAACTTTGTAAATGCCTACTGGACTTAAAATAGTTTTTTTTAAGGTAGTTGGTGATTCCTTTCATATTTTTGTGGAACTCCTTTTGGTCATCATCCATTGAAAGTGAAAAGTCACCAACTACAAAAAAACAACTATTTTTCAAGTCCAGTAGGCATTTACAACTTTAACTTTCCCAACTCGAGCCAAAAAAAGAATAATACGATAGTAATAATAATACTCGTAAACCGACTAAAACAAGACTTCTATGGTACATTTGTATAACTTTAAACCAGCGTAATTTTTTTAAAAGCAAACCTTTGGAGGTCGGAATTGTGAGTTTATATTCTACTACAATAGAACTCCAACTATCCGAATCAATGGGGACCAGACCTATTCGTATAATCAAATATTAGGATAATCGGATTTTTGTCAAAAAACTGTACAGTATATATATATTTGGATTTTTTTATTTAATTACTAACTGTATATAATTAAATGCATGCATGTTGAAGTGGGATAAAAACAATATTTTTAACTAAAAAGGGCATTTATTACATGGTTAATTACAATTTAATTACAGTACATACTACAGTGTACAATACTGCCGGCGCAGAAATTATGGTCCCCTTACAAGCGAACCGTTCGTGCTAGAATAAAACAAATTACACCATTATTTAGCGTGTTTAATTCTGCGTTCATACACATATTCTTGAAAATAAATTTTAGCATAACTTATGTAAAACGTAGAAAAAACTAATGTTTTATTACTACTTTGTATTGAAGTTCGACTTCAAACAATTACTGTTTTAAAACCACTGGTCCAATCTTTGTGAAATTTTATACCATATTAAGTCATAAATAATGTAAATCTCAAGTTTTAAATTTTTATTTTAATTTTTCATAGAATATGCTTTAGATTTTGTAAACGAAAATTATCTCAGCACTCCTTTGTCCGATATAACTGGCTTTCAGCTTTTTTTTAAAGAATACATTCTTCACATATAAACTTATTTATAACTGTTTATATCTGAATTCGAATTCGTTGCGTTATTACGTGTTATTTGAAACGGAGTAAATGTGTACTGAAGCGTGAACTCATCGCGCCGCTCGGGGTGAAAGTAGTCTACCCTGATGACTATGGCTGTGGCCTGTCATCACCCTCTTGCGCTGACAATGAGTCACCGAGAATGTAGAAGTATTTGTACAAGATGACTAATAAACTGACTCAAACAAACGTCGGCCTAATGACTGATTGTTGGTAATAGTTGTCACTCTGGTAATAGATCAATTCACTTTATGAGTCATCCGACGCACAATACACAACTTTTTTATAGAGAAGACTTTTACAACCATCGATAAATTGAAAACAAGACTTGAAGAGTTCATGCCAGATTCCCCAAAAATGTCACTAACTAAACTCCGGTCAATTGTACACGATTTGGGATTTAGATTTTAAAAAACTTAACAAGAAACCTGCACTTTTGGAGTCCATTAAAATAGCAGCTTTGTAACAGGTCCACCAAATTGATAGGCAAATTAATTAATTTAGATAAATAATAAATTATTATACAGAAGAAGAGGAATTTATTTAATCAAAATAGATGGAGAAGTTTCAAATCATATTAGAGAATTATTGTGAGGAAAATAACCGTGGGACAGACGAGAGGCTCCAGCAATAAATCACTGTAAACAAACCCTTTGTTCAACACAGGATGGGTGGGTCGAATTCCAAGAATTATCAAAACACATGGGAATATCTGAGACTAAACAGTCAGCAAGTTACGACGTAGGAGCGTGAGACAAGCAGCGACTTGTCGGTTGGTTATTTTCCATTAAATCCCCTCCAGGTCACAAGTGACTGATGTGCAGTAGAGGAACTCAGATGACGAGTTCTGAAACGAACCAATCAGAACGGGACATATCATTCCAAATTTGCCCGTAGGCCGCAGCAGCTGTCAAAACAGCCACATCGTGATATACCCAGAAGGGTCATAGTCGCGTACCCAAAAGAAAAAAGGCGGGAATCCGACTTCAACGGTTAAGAAACGTTCCTCACCCCAGTCCATCTCTGACGCTTAACTTAACATGACCTACCGAACGAGTGACTTGTACACACCTCGTGGTATAATAACCGGTTTCAAAGTTTTAACGATGGTTTAAAGACAAAGGGCAAAGTGATTATTGTTACACTAACATTGTGCGTGTGAATTCAACATGTAATCAGTCTAAATTAAAATACGTGCTCGTGAAAATGTTGTGAAATCATCTATAACGAACGCTGAACAGATAAGTTTAAATTAAGATTTATCATTAAGATTGTAATTGCAAATTTATCTTCACTAGATAGAATCATGATTTGATTTTAAAAAATATAATATAAGATCTTTTGTAAAGATTTTGAGTAAACTCAGTTTTAATTGAAAATATTCAATTAAAGAATGTAATAAAAAATAATTTTGTAAAAGAACTTTTGTTTTATTGCATCATACAGTTTTCACCGAATTACCCTGAGAACGACCCTGAGAACAAAAATTAAGAGTTATCATGTTATAAAATAAAATAAATCAAATTTCTGCTACTTTTGTTTTTAAGAATCAAATATTGAATCAATGTGATACAATAACCTCATCAAGGTAGCAAGTCACAAATATTTAATAAATAATTTGAAACAAAAAAAAAAAGAAATAAATTAAAGAATTCTGATTTATTGAATATCATTATTTTAATTTAATCAATGGATTAAATTAAAATAAATAATGTAAATAATGTAACGAAAGTCAACGTTACAGATTGACGCGACAGCGTGAGGCTTTGTTGTTGCAGATTTAATTAATTGATATAAGTGGTTGAAAATTTGCTTAATTATTACAGATTTAATAAGTTAAAAAGGCAAAACGTTACAGAATGGCGCTAGAACGTGAGGCGTCGAAAGTTAAACGTTACAGCTTCCAGATACGCCTACTTACGAATAATACGACGTCTCCGGGAAGATGGTTATCAAATCTTCTATACAGATGAGACATGGTGCGGCCAGAACCATACGAAGATTTTTTTACGCTTGGCAAGAAAATGTTTCTGAAGCTCTGAACCAGTACAACAGTTATGACCAATACCACAACCATCTTCAAGAAGTTTTCTGCTGGCGAGGTGGTTTTAAAACACCGGTCAGCGAGTCATTATTTTGCATATTGGTCGTGAGAGAGGATTTTTAGAAGGAGTCCAGCTTTGTTTCGTGGGTAAAAAGGGTACTGGTGACTACCACAAGGAAATAAATGCACAACACTTCAAAGAAGATTTATGTAATGAAATATTACAATTAGTGACACCTGACCTTTGGTTAAAATGTGTCGGATATGCAAAGAAAGTAGAAGACCATTATTGGAAGAAAGGCCATCTTTATGATGAAATTTCGCTAGTGCAACCAATTATTATTAATTTGCAAGAATCTGAATCAGAAAATGACGATATAGAAGTAGAAGACGACTTCTCAGATTATGACACTTAATTTATTTGTAATATTTGCATCTCCATAAATGTTGTAATAAATATAAAAAAAGTTAAAATGTAAAAAACAAAAAAAAAACAAAATATAAAAAAAAATTTTAAAGCTATCGTTGGATTGGACCTCATGAAAAAAGCTGATGAGAAATGTTACATACACTTTTGTTTGTGTGAGTTAGTTTAGACTACGGCCACAGCCATAGTCATCAGGGTAGACTGTACTTTCACCCCGAGCGGCGCGATGTGTTCACGCTTCAGCGCACATTTACTATGTTTCAAATAACACGTAATAACGCAACGAATTCGAATTCAGAAATAAACGGTTATAAATAATTTTATATGTGAAGAATGTATTCTTTAAAACAAGCTGAAAGCCAGTTGTATCGGACAAAGGAGTGCTGAGATAATTTTCGTTTACAAAATCTACAGCAGATTCTATGAAAAATGAAATAAAAATTTAAAACTTGAGATTTACATTATTTATGACTTCTATAATATGGTATAAAATTTCACAAAGATTGGTCCAGTGGTTTTAAAACAGTAATTGTTTGAAGTCGAACTTCAATACAAAGGAGTAATAAAACATTACTTTTTTCTACGTTTTACATAAGTTATGCTAAAATTTATTTTCAAGAATATGTGTATGAACGCAGAATTAAACACGCTAAATAATGGTGTAATTTGTTTTATTCTAGCACGAATGGTTCGATTGTATTTAAAGGTTAAACTCAGGGGACCATAATTTCTGCGCCGACAGTAGTGTGTATTTACGTACAAGCCGTTAAACGAATGCTATGCTTGCCAAGCATTTTAGTTAAAATATGCTTTGTATGTTTGACTGTCTTCATCCGTTTTTGGGCAGCCAAGTTGCGCATCCGGCCGTTAAGAGTCTGCAAAGGCTGCCGGCCATGTTGGTTTTAATCCCATAAGAACAATGTTACTTCCGAATCCATATTTTTTCGTTACTTATTGACCAAAAGTTGTGTATGAGGTGTCATTTTAAACGTCATCATGTTGCACGTTGGGTTTGCTTTTCATATTTTGAATAGATATGCCTAGTTTTGAAATATAGCTGAAAATAAAAACTTCGAACGAAATAACTTTTACATTTTTGTTCTAAAAAACTAATTAGAAATTCACAAAGCAATACCAACGTGCAATTTCATTCTTGATCACATGCAATTTGTTGGGGAAAATCCGTTTAAAAATAACTGTTTAATTTGGATATGCGTCGAAAATGTCCGGTTAGAAAATAACATTGTTCTTATGGGATTAAAACCAACATGACCGACAGCCTCTGTAGACTCTTAATGAGTTGCGCACAATCCTACCTGCGTTAATTGCGGTGTCCTAAGGATTCCCCAGACCAGTGCTCGAGTTGCGCGCAAAACCGATCTCAGGTAGGCCGTCCTGTCTTGGCCGCTCATAAATGCAACTTACACTAAAAGCTTTACAAAAGAAATATTTCCGTAAATATCACAATCCACAAAAAATAACTTGAATTGTCACTGGTCTGATTCCAAATATTACCAAACTTATACAGGCCTACCTTCTTGGTTATTGGTGTAACTTATATATGGTGTTTAGTACTAAGCGGAAAGTTCTGTTAGGAGTTGTTAAATAAATTAAAATATATTACTGTACTTCATATTTCATGTTATTTCAGAAATACAACACAAACACATTAATATTCTTTTTCAACAATGAAGATATCTGAAAACAAATCATTTCTAAGAGAAGCATTAAAAATATTCTTTTGTGTTGAAAGGTTTTGCATAATTCAAATTGACTGACTCGTATATGCCTATATTGACTATAAAACTCATTAAAACAGTATAACATCCTCTAAAATGTCCTTAGAATAAGTGTTACTCATTAAATAAATGTAATTTTAGTTCATAATTTGATTAATTTATGCTATACTTTATTGATGGCAATACTCAAGATTAAGTTGAATAATTAAAAAACAGTAAATTGACTTATATTTACTATTTAGTACTTATATTATTTAATTGGTGATATAGAATATTTAGTATTTTTATTTAATTCATGACGTAGAAAGTTACTTTCAGTTTGAATATTTATTATTAGAGCACTGGAAACTTTAATCATTTCGTTGATGGACCGGCTGCAGTTAGTTGTGCAACTCGAGCATTAGTTTTATGGCCCTCTTGGATACTGCACGCAACTCGAGCAGTTGCTTTACGGACCCTAGGTCATAAACCACGCAACTGGAGCACGCCCGCACATCATCTTGACAGAGGGAAGGACAATAGCGTGTGTAGACAATCCGCATCGCATTATGTTACCTGGCAGAATTTGGATTTGTTGTACTGTAAAAAGGTGTTACAATGTAAAGCATTTATTGAGGGATATTATGTGTTATATATTGTGATACATTTATG
>JAQJVL010001734.1:119115-150975 GCA_035578905.1 Stictocephala bisonia | reverse complement strand
AAGGAAACAAAGAAAATTACTGGTAAAGTAGAAAAGAACTTAATTTTACAAGCTGATAGTAAAATAATTTCCCATCCTTATGAAATTAGCAATAGTTTTAATAATTATTTTGTTAGCACAATTGAAGGCATGTTGCAGGAATTACCATCATAAAACAAAATAATTTTAAAACAAAAGGATTTTCAAAACAAACCTCAAATTTTAGATGCACTCCAATTGGTGAAAAAGAACTGTTAGACATTTTTAAGACCCTAAAAAATAAGTGGTCATGATGAGGTTCCGACTACAATATTAAAATTGGCTAGAATACCATTAATTAAACCGCTGTTACACTTAGTAAATTCTTATTTTATCTCTGGTATATTCCCTAGTAAACTGAAAATCTCAAAGGTTATACCAATATTAAAAAAAAGGGGACCAAACTGATATTCAAAATTATCGCCCAGTTTCGATTCTCCCATCAATGTCAAACATTTTTGAAAAAGCAATGTACATTAGGCTTACCGAACATTTAGAAAAATATAACATTTTTGATGAGGAACAACATGGTTTCCGCAAAAATAGATCAACACTCACAGCCCTTGTAAGTTTTACTGACTCCCTAATTGAATCCATAGACAAAAAAAATAAAGTTGCAGGAATATTTATGGATCTATCTAAAGCATTCGATAAGCATCTCATACAGTAAATAAATTAAAAAATTGCAAGAAAGTGGAATAAAAATAACTATTTGAATTGGTTGGAATAATACTTATCAAATAGAAAGCAAAATGTTGAAATTGCTAAAACTCAGAATAACAGGATATCAAAATTTAAATCTAAATTACAAGCAATTCAATACGGAGTCCCCAAGGGTCAATTTTAGGGCCTCTATTATTTATATGTTCAGTTGTCCAAAATATGCCCAGTTGTCTGAGTCAGTTTGACGGAATTAAAAATGAATTGTGTCTTTATGCAGATGACTCAAATATCATTATGTCAGAAAAAACCAGCTTTCTGGAATTCAAAATTTTTTATAGATAATGAATGGTCTTATTTTAAATATGAAAAACTAACTTTATTTCATTTGGAACAAAACAAAATAGAAATATCCATGAATTTCAGATTTGTATTGATAATGAGTTTGTAAATGAAGCAGAAAAAATCAAATTTTTAGGTCTGTATGTGGATAAACAGTTTTGGACTCACCTGGGATTCACATGTTGACCACATAATCAATAAAATTAATTCGGGTATCTATGCTCTAAAACGATTTATTCTCTCTGTAGTTTATCAGTGCTTTGAACTGTATTTTACGCTCATATTCAATCTCATATATCCTACGGGATACCTGTCTATGGAGGGATCTCAAATCAAAATTTAAATAAAATTCTCAAACTTCAAAAAAAAAGCTTAAAGAACAATCTTGCGATTAAAAAGTGATGATTCGGTTAAGGAACATTTTACCAAATTAAGAATATTGACAGTTCATAGCCAATATATTTTTGATACAGTCACTTATGTAAAAAATCACAAACGTAATTTAAAAACTTTGAATGAGGTTCACTCTTATAATACCAGAAACAAAGCTACCATAATTTTACCTCATCATAACCTAGAAAAGTTTAAGAGAAGCACCACTTATTCTGGAATAAATTTTTTAACTATATACCCAAAATAATAAGAGAAGTAGATGATCTAAAAACGTTTAAACTATTGCTTAAAAACTTTTTGTTGCAGAATGCATTTAATTCACTGGAAGAATTTTATTCATTAGGACCACTTTTTAATGATACTTTTTACTTAGGCCTAGTGTCTTATCTTCAGACAAGGAGTATTAGTGACATATTTTAATTAGTATGAATGCATAATGACACTATTCCATTTACAATTATTGTATAAAAGCAAATAAAGAAATTTTGACTTTGACTTTAGTAGTTTGGAGGAACTGTCTTGTCCTGGCTGGTGTACCGTCACATCAAGTTGGATAATTACATATCAATGTTGTTGCATTGCAATAAATCAGTTCAGATGGCTTTAATCAAAATAATACAAAATTAGTGATTAAAAATAACTGTTTTACGTAATTTTTATAAATAACAATCCAATATGATGTTTATATATTTCTACGTATTCAAACCCCTTTCACTATATGTTATTCCCTAAAAAACTGGTTCTACTGGTCCTTATTTCAACATTGCAAACAACATTTACCAAGAATTAATTACATAATAGAACAGACAGAGTTTACCGGGAGGATAAGGCCACATTCCACCAACATTTACCAAGAATTAATTACATAATAGAACAGACAGAGTTTACCAGGAGGATAAGGCCACATTCCACCAACATTTACTAAGAATTAATTACATAATAGAACAGACAGAGTTTACCGGGAGGATAAGGCCACATTCCACCAACATTTACCAAGAATTAATTACATAATAGAACAGACAGAGTTTACCAGGAGGATAAGGCCACATTCCACCAACATTTACTAAGAATTAATTACATAATAGAACAGACAGAGTTTACCGGGAGGATAAGGCCACATTCCACCAACATTTACCAAGAATTAATTACATAATAGAACAGACAGAGTTTACCGGGAGGATAAGGCCACATTCCACCAACATTTACTAAGAATTAATTACATAATAGAACAGACAGAGTTTACCGGGAGGATAAGGCCACATTCCACCAACATTTACCAAGAATTAATTACATAATAGAACAGACAGAGTTTACCGGGAGGATAAGGCCACATTCCACCAACATTTACCAAGAATTAATTACATAATAGAACAGACAGAGTTTACCGGGAGGATAAGGCCACATTCCACCAACATTTACCAAGAATTAATTACATAATAGAACAGACAGAGTTTACCGGGAGGATAAGGCCACATTCCACCAACATTTACCAAGAATTAATTACATAATAGAACAGACAGAGTTTACCAGGAGGATAAGGCCACATTCCACCAACATTTACCAAGAATTAATTACATAATAGAACAGACAGAGTTTACCGGGAGGATAAGGCCACATTCCACCAACATTTACCAAGAATTAATTACATAATAGAACAGACAGAGTTTACCGGGAGGATAAGGCCACATTCCACCAACATTTACAGTCACTTAAACAGCAACATTGAAACTCAGTCAGCCTCCCTAAAGCTTTACCAGTGGCACCAAGATGTTGTATCTTTTGTTTTGAAGCTTTGTGTTTCTTCTATCGTGGACTTATCTTTCCAGATAAGTTTTGTTCATACCCTAACTCCTAATGTTATAATTGTAAGAATTTTGAAAATAATTAAAGAATTTACAAAAGATATTAAACTCATGTTTTTTACTTTTGAAACTAATCAATTGCAAAGGAAAATAATAATAATAATAACAATATGGATAAAAAGTCTAAATAAATAACAACAAACAAATTATAACGATGTTCTTAATTTAGGTTAAAGGGCACTAGAACAGGAATTAGTATATTAAGAGAGAGATAGAAAATCAGCAAACTTACCTTAGAAGACAAGTCCACTAACATCACAGTAGTAATAAACAAATATAGTCCATTGAAAAGTTACACTTGGGGTTGCGTTTCTTAGAGGACGCAATTTTATTTTTTTGATGTGTAGGGGGGGTAAGTGTAAAGCTAAAATCAAGTTTGTGGGGTCGCCACCCTTGTCCCACGGCCGCCATCTTGAAAATAGGGGTTGAAACAGTTTTTACGATATATCTCTTAAACTATTTATCTGATAAAAAACATTTGTCAACGTTTTTTGTTGCTAATTAAATTTTCTATAACTTTGGTCCAGTAACTTTTTGTCGTAAAACTATAAATAAAAAAGTTATAAGTGAAAATGTTCAGAAATTTGAGAAAAAAATTTATATTTTTCTATTTACTTTTTTTTATCATTTTACGAAAAAACAATATCAGACCATTTTTGTAGATCGTTTTTTAAGGAACAACTTTTATAAGCAACATTTTTTCATTTAGTCAATAGCTAAGGTTTTACAGCGCTCCGAAGTGAGTACTATTTTTCAGTACTCTTAACTATACATATTTTATACATGGGTACTAATAATGTGCCATCAGTTATTTATTTATTTTTTTATTTTGTTATTATAATTCTTTTAATTAGTAATTTTGCAATGTTATTAATAATTAATTATTGACTCTTTTCCACTCCATTACAGAATTTTACAATTATTGATTTTTAAAATAATTTTAAATGTGACGGCCGTTACCGAGAATGCTGTCCAGGCCTAATCCACGGTGATTTTATAAATTTGAACTACTCCGTCCTCGGTCTTTTCGATGGACCAGGCTGCAGCTCAGCATCTGATCGGTTTTCTGAATCAAATATCAGTGGGAGAACTGGAGAAGGAAGGGGTGTCAATGTCGGCGGTTCATCATCAAAGTCATTTTCATTTGTTAATTCTGAGAGTTCCATTACGTTACTGCAAGTCTCTCCAGAACAATGGAAGTACACTCTGGAACATTTTAGCCCTGCTTTTCGACATCCACACATCGCTCCACAGTTTCCTTTGCATTTACAAAAGATCAATTTAAGAAGCTCAGGGGGTGCTGGAGGTTTAGAGCTCTGCACTGGCATCAATAATTTTCCACATTTTTTCCAGCCCCAGTCTTCAGGATCATTATTATTACCAAGCCACGACTGGACCTGATGGTAGACTCGGAAAGTATGAAAGCGAGCTGTGTCTTGTGTTGGAGGAAGTGAAGATAAATTAAATGTACTTTTTGTCACTGCCTTGGCGAATTGTTTGTATCTTAGGCTGTCAAGAGAATTATCATCTTCATTACCACCGTATAAAGAGATAAAAAAACGTTCACCAATTACAGTGAGCAAAGCAGGGTCAACTCTCTTGTTGAGAAACAAAGCCGTTCCACTTGCAAACTCCATAAGCTTTATAACTTTATAAACTTTATAAGCTCCATAGTACTTGTTTTTGTACTCTCATTACGTACAACACAAACCCGCAATTGTCGGTTTGTACGCGAATTACTTGGATCCTGAACCGCTTTGGCACAGATGAAGCAATTGTTCACAAAATCAAAGTCTGGCTCTGGAGCTTCTGAAACTGAAGATAAACTACTGGAGCTGCTGCTGCGACGACGAACAACATTATCAGTTCGATTGTCCATGTAATAACAATAACACGCAATATGTACAGTAACTTCCGAAACAGTTCGTAAAAATTGTTCATTAACCTCATCATTTTTTGCTACAGCTCGGTCTAGTAAAGTTTTTACACCTTTTGCCTTCACAGTTCTTATTTTATTTTCACCTAAATGTTTTTTACAAATAAAACAATCACTCATGATGGAATAATAGAAAAAGCTCGCTTAAAAAGTCTAAATGCTAATAAAAAAAGAATAGTTTTCACTGCAGTTAAAATCGAGTCTAAAATCATTCGAAATCGTCTTCACAATTAAAAACAGAATAAAATACATCCGCACGTAGAGAAATATGTAGCACAACTAAAAGATATAAGTTGAACGACAACTTCAACACAATATTCTCAGCTATTCGTACAGTAAGAGAGGTTAGAAATAATGATAATAATAATAGCAGCTGTTCTTTTGTTCCCTAATGGTCGCTTGGGTATTTTCTACCTGGACAGCATTCTCGGTAACGGCCGTCACATTTAAAATTATTTTAAAAATCAATAATTGTAAAATTCTGTAATGGAGTGGAAAAGAGTCAATAATTAATTATTAATAACATTGCAAAATTACTAATTAAAAGAATTATAATAACAAAATAAAAAAAATAAATAAATAACTGATGACACATTATTAGTACCCATGTATAAAATATGTATAGTTAAGAGTACTGAAAAATAGTACTCACTTCGGAGCGCTGTAAAACCTTAGCTATTGACTAAATGAAAAAATGTTGCTTATAAAAGTTGTTCCTTAAAAAACGATCTACAAAAATGGTCTGATATCGTTTTTTCGTAAAATGATAAAAAAAAGTAATATAGAAAAATATAAATTTTTTTCTCAAATTTCTGAACATTTTCACTTATAACTTTTTTATTTATAGTTTTACGACAAAAAGTTACTGGACCAAAGTTATAGAAAATTTAATTAGCAACAAAAAACGTTAACAAATGTTTTTTATCAGATAAATAGTTTAAGAGATATATCGTAAAAACTGTTTCAACCCCTATTTTCAAGATGGCGGCCGTGGGACAAGGGTGGCGACCCCACAAACTTGATTTTAGCTTTACACTTACCCCCCCTACACATCAAAAAAATAAAATTGCGTCCTCTAAAAAATGCAAGGTGAGGCCTAAAAAATGTAACATTTCAATGGACTAATACAATTGAGTCTCTCTCTACTTAAGAAAGTGTCAGTGCCACAGAAAATTTGTGCACATGTGACTTTATTGTATTTGTTTACCACTACTTTGGTCTTAGTGAACTTGTATCTATGATAAGTTTGTTGATGTCCTATCTCACTTAACATACTAATAACAATGGTCTTAGCAATCAGGGTGTGCCAATGACTAAAAAACTAAAAATGTTACAGTAACAAATATAGATTATAACAGCTTGAAGGGGAAGAAGGGCTGAAAGGTAGCAAATGCGGAATTCAGTCTTATGTTCTCTTACATGATTGCTTCCGACTCAACAATCCGGTCTTATCACGAAAACGCAAAGAAAAATCTTGGCCTATAGGTTCACCATATTTGAGCTAGTTTTGACCTAGCTGTCACCAAGTCAGTGAGTCTTCACATCATTTCCCACCTAAGTAAGATCAATTGGGTTCATAAATATAGCTGACACTGATTTTTCGTTGATTTTTTTGGTGGCATTGCCAATATCACTGGCCGTTGTCATTTCTTGCGACATCATTTGAATGATTTTGTTCATCACAAGAATGAATGGGAAAAAATTTTGTAAACCAAATAAAAACGCACAAGTTTTCGAAATCAAAGTCTTATTAATTAACTGACAAATAACAACAACAATGTGACATCAATAATAAAACTGACTCATCATCTATAACATGGTTGCGGAAGAAGTCCTTATCGTTTCCCGTCTCTAAATTAGGGCATGCAGTGGCCCTCTCTTGTACACGTTGGTATTGACTCACCTACCCAAGCTATTGGTTAATGGACAGCATATGGTGTGGAAAGTTGAAGTCACAGCAAGATATTTTCATGACCATTTTTCTGATAATAAGACAAGGATTTGAGCAGGAGTAATGAGATATTTGAGGGGAATTAAAGCAAAACCTGATCAATTCAGAAACATAGGACTAAGAATTGAATGAGAAATACAGGAATAAAGGAAGACTGAACGAGTAAGATTTGAAAAACCAGGTGGGAAAAATATGATCAAGACAGTTTGGACAATTAAGAAGAATGGACGGGGGAAAAATTACACTGAAAGTGAAAAACATTACAATGAAAAGGAAGAGAAAGTTAAAAAAAATATGTAAAAAAGAAGTGGAGGAGGAAATGGCGTTCCATCATTTTACACAAGGAGAGACTAGTGATGGAGAGGATTAATAAAGATCCTAACCCAGACATTGTCTTTTCACGCAATCTTAAATTCTGAGTTTATTCCTGGTTTTCACAGTTGATCATGTATGTCAATACAACTGTAGTCGTATGGGTTAGTGGTTGGGTCAATGCCACTGTTTGTTAATGGTTTAATATTACTGTATTGTTTTTGCCACTGTATGTGTACAGGTGGGCTGGCGGTTCAATATCACTACAATACATTCTATCTGATTAATTAAGGGTTTTCATACCTAAAATTAACCCACCCAAACACGCACATTGGTATTGACCCACACAACCACCCATACACATACAGTGGTATTCTGTACTAAAGCAAAGTTATTATAAAAAAATACAACGAAATTATTAATCTTAATTTGAGAAATAGTACTAAAACAATAATAATTAAACTCTATCATTTGTTTCCAATTACTTAGATTATTAAATAAAATAGGTACTTAAAGTATATGAATGAAAGTGTAAATAGTAAGAACCTTAGTGTTTTATTTTAAATTTAAGAAGTATTTTTGTACTAGATTTTACTATCTTAAACTGAATCAACAGTTAACATGATACTTACAACAGTGGAGGTGGAAGGACTCATCTCATCAAAGAAGCGGAGAATGGACGAAGAGCTAGATGCATTTTCACAGCGAGGCCCAACGTACGTTGGGGTAAAGGATGGCACTCTTAAAATTGAGAACAACATTGTTATAACCTTGTAGTTGAATCTATACGTGTTTTATAGTTAAAAAAGATGTAAATTAATTTTATTAGGTGAAGTAAAAGAGTGCTGCCAAGAATCAATATGATAAAGGAAATAAAAGGAGCAATATTACCAAGGGAAATAAGTTCACTGAACTGAAACCACAGATCACTTCACATTCAGGTAGTTGACGTTACCTGGTGAGAAAGGAGGTACATCTTGTGTAGTGAAGGTAGTTGACGTTACTGGTGGGAAGGGAGGTACATCTTGTGTAGTGAAGGTAGTTGACGTTACTGGTGGGAAGGGAGGTACATCTTGTGTAATGAAGGTAGTTGACGTTACTGGTGGGAAGAGAGGTACATCTTGTGTAGTGAAGGTAGTTGACGTTACCTGGTGAGAAGGGAGGTACATCTTGTGTAGTGAAGGTAGTTGACGTTACTGGTGGGAAGGGAGGTACATCTTGTGTAGTGAAGGTAGTTGACGTTACTGGTGGGAAGGGAGGTACATCTTGTGTAGTGAAGGTAGTTGACGTTACTGGTGAGAAGGGAGGTACATCTTGTGTAGTGAAGGTAGTTGATGTTACTGGTGGGAAGGGAGGTACATCTTGTGTAGTGAAGGTAGTTGACGTTACTGGTGGGAAGGGAGGTACATCTTGTGTAGTGAAGGTAGTTGATGTTACTGGTGGGAAGGGAGGTACATCTTGTGTAGTGAAGGTAGTTGATGTTACTGGTGGGAAGGGAGGTACATCTTGTGTAGTGAAGGTAGTTGATGTTACTGGTGGGAAGGGAGGTACATCTTGTGTAGTGAAGGTAGTTGATGTTACTGGTGGGAAGGGAGGTACATCTTGTGTAGTGAAGGTAGTTGACGTTACTGGTGGGAAGGGAGGTACATCTTGTGTAGTGAAGGTAGTTGATGTTACTGGTGGGAAGGGAGGTACATCTTGTGTAGTGAAGGTAGTTGACGTTACTGGTGAGAAGGGAGGTACATCTTGTGTAGTGAAGGTAGTTGATGTTACTGGTGGGAAGGGAGGTACATCTTGTGTAGTGAAGGTAGTTGACGTTACTGGTGGGAAGGGAGGTACATCTTGTGTAGTGAAGGTAGTTGATGTTACTGGTGGGAAGGGAGGTACATCTTGTGTAGTGAAGGTAGTTGATGTTACTGGTGAGAAGGGAGGTACATCTTGTGTAGTGAAGGTAGTTGACGTTACTGGTGGGAAGGGAGGTACATCTTGTGTAGTGAAGGTAGTTGATGTTACTGGTGGGAAGGGAGGTACATCTTGTGTAGTGAAGGTAGTTGATGTTACTGGTGGGAAGGGAGGTACATCTTGTATAGTGAAGGTAGTTGATGTTACTGGTGGGAAGGGAGGTACATCTTGTGTAGTGCAGGTAGTTGATGTTACTGGTGGGAAAGGAGGTACATCTTGTGTAGTGAAGGTAGTTGACGTTACTGGTGGGAAGGGAGGTACATCTTGTGTAGTGAAGGTAGTTGACGTTACTGGTGGGAAGGGAGGTACATCTTGTGTAGCGAAGGTAGTTCTGTTTATTCACAGATTTCATGCAATCATCAGTTTGAAGGTCTAAATCATAAATTATGATTTGAATATGCAGGAAGATGATACTTTCAAATGAAAACTGTCAAGTACAAATCTAGAGAATAAATATTTTGAAGGATACAAAAATCAAGTTAAAAAACATTATTTCAGTCAGTATATCAACAAAATTAATCTTCCATTCATTCATCCTAATTGTCACAATTTTTTAATGAGAACTTTTCAATTCAACTAAACTACCCTTAATTATTCAAAATATGTAGATATTATAATTTTTCAGGGATTGATAAAGTTAAATCTATGAAGAGACCAAATTTCAAGGCATCGTCACAGAGAAGTACCTCAGAATATATAACATGCTGCTATGAAGTGTGTCTATTATGTCTGAAAACACCCAATACATTCTTTATTAATTGAAAAAGAAATTCAAAATTTTTACAATCGTGGTAGGATTCAGGCACCTACTTTTTGGAAGAATATTTTGTAATTTCACACTAACGGGGAACATCATGTTGAGAATATTGTCAATATTCTTATTAATGGAAGTCTATACCTTGTGATACATCATTTTAAGGGAACGGTTAACTGAATTGAATGCCACAAAGTGCATCTCTAAGGAATCAGATAATAGAGCACTATTAGTATTGAAAGTTTGCTGATGTTCAACAATTTCATTTTAACTTGGTTCTTACCACAATAATGTGTTACACTAATTTTTTTAATATTTGGAAAAGGTTTAATTAAAACAAAACAAAAATTAAATTTTAAGCTGGTTTTATTAGTACAACTTTGCTAGTTGTTATTACGACAAGTAAAAAGTATGAGCCACTTTCTCTGATTACTCTTGGGGTTTTCCAATCTGCAGGAGGTTCTACAGAGATTAAGGTGTCATTAGTTTGTGGAAAATAGTGTTTTGTTAATAGTCATTTGGTCTAACAGGTTTCAGTTTGTTGAGCATGGAGCATTTCCTATCATGATTTGCATTAGATTTACATTCTATAACCTACCCGATAAATATAGCTTGGTGAGGAGCGCATAAATCTGTACTCCAACCTCTCTTTGTAACTCAGAAATGTATTTTAAAAGTTGGCTTCAGTAAACCCAGGCGGTATCCTACCAATAACTTTTCAATGAATATGCTTTACTCTCAGTCTGCCAGATTTACTTAAAAACCATTTTTATCCATTTGTTTAAGTATGCCAACTAAATTTTATTTAAAGTGAACCACTCGCATAACACTAGATATGCCGCAAATACAGGAATAGCCACATTACTCTTAAATAAATCTTTTTCTAAAACAAACTTCTTTTATATAGCTCATGTTCTATACCGTAATTTTTTCAAATATTTTAGTACTTGTAATGTATTTGAATCACCTTCAATTTCTTCTTAAAGGTCGAACTCTTAGGTTCTTATCAGAGTTGGGTGTTGACGGAGCTGAGGCTTTTATTTCGAGTGATTACCGGCGGAACTGACCCTTAACCCTTGCCTACTCAAGTCCCTTCGGCTCTCTGCTCGGCTTAGTATTAATATCAATAGACCCTCTCGATACACCTCCAAAATTTTTGGGAATTTCCCTAGACCCAGATCTAAGCTGGTCTTATCATTTAACCCGTGAGAACACGCACCTGAGCGGCGCGCTCAGTAATGAGTGTTTTTTTGACTGTACTTCAACATTTTTAGTCTGAAACTTTTAGCACTGAGTGTACCTTTCAAGAAACAATCTGGCGTCAGTCTAGTGAAACTTTTATCCCCCTACCCCTCCTTCTAGTCAGTAAAAACCACTTCAGTTATGTCAAATGAGCGGAGCGCTCAGGTGCGTGTCGTGACAGTACAGTTACTTTTGTGTCCCAATATATTTGTTTTATTTGTTATTAGTTATTGTAAGGTGTATATATATCTCTAATTTATATTATTTGTTGTGTGTTGTGATTTTACTATAAGCCATGGATATTGAGCGAGTTCAACGTAATATTCGAATATGGCTAAGTGACAGTGACGATGAATTGGGGGAAGACGAAATGCCGTTGGGTGAAGAAGCCGGTCTAGATGAAGGTATAGAGGAGCAAGATGAACAGCAGTTTAGTGACCATCAAACTGACTCCGAAAATGAAGCGGGTGAGGCCAGAAACAGTGTTTTTGTGTCAGATGCGAGAGTTCCATACGTGCTAGGTAAAGACGCAATAACAAAGTGGCGTCTTCATAGCTTCCAACAAAACAGAATTAGAACCAGACAACATAACGTAGTGACTGAGGCGAGAGGGTTGAAGGGTAATGCAAGGAATGCTTTTACACCAATTGAAGCTTGGAAAATATTTTTTCCAGACGAAGTAATCAATGACATTGTTATTCACACAAACCGACTCTTAGCAAAGATTAGGCCAAACTTTTCCCGAGAAAGAGACTGTAAAGACACTAATTCAGATGAACTTATGTCATTTTTTGGACTGTTATACTATGCAGGTTTACTAAAGTCCTCTCACTTGGATCTTTTTGATTTGTGGCAAAATACCATGATGACGCCATCGATATTCAGAATGGTAATGTCAGTGAATCGGTTCAAGCTTCTGTTGCGAGCCTTACGATTCGACAACATTGAAGATAGGTTGGAGAGGAGACAAACAGATAAAGTGGCTCCAATTAGAGAGTTGTTTCAAGGATTTGTAGAACGATGTATGGCCTCATACAAACCGGGAACTAATTGTACCATAGACGAAATGCTGGCAAGGTTTTTTGGGCGGTGCCCATTTAGACAGTATATCCCAAGTAAACCAGACCGATATGGGATAAAGATATTTTCAATAGTCGATTCTGAAACTTATTTCACTTTGAAAATGGAAATTTATGCAGGAACACAACCAGAGGGACCTTATTCTGTAGATAATGGCCCATCAGCTGTTGTGAAGAGAATGATTGAGCCAATTGATTCAACAGGCAGAAATATAACCTGTGACAATTGGTTTACCTCAGTTACACTGGCTAGAGACCTTTTGCAAAATCACCGAACAACAATTGTTGGGACAATTAGAAAAAATCGCCGGAAAATTCCAGAAATGGTTACACAAACACGACAAATGCCCGAGAAAAGTAGTTTGTTTGTTTTTGCGGATAGGTGCACTTTAGTTAGCTACGTACCTAAAAAGAACAGAAATGTTCTTCTATTATCAACCATGCACCATGATGACCAAATTGACCCCTCTTCTGGAGATAAAAATAAACCTGAAATAATAACTTATTACAACAAAACAAAAGGAGGCGTGGATATAGTGGATCAAAAAAGAAAACAGTATTCAGTGAAGAGAGTGTGTAATAGATGGCCTCTAGCGATATTTTTTACCCTTATGGACATTGCAACGATCAACAGTCATATTATTTATCACATGAATACAAATTCTGTTGTTTCTAGAAGATCGTTTATAAAACAACTTGCGCAGGATCTAGTGAAAAACCAACTTAGAACAAGAATGGAAAATCCAGCATTGCGCCCAGACCTAAAATCTCTCATAAAGATGGAATTAGGTATTCTGGAGCCACCTCGTGAAGTTAGGAATGAACAAGTTCAACGTGAAAAGTGTCAATATTGCCCTCGATTAAAGAACAGGAAAACAAAAGTCCGTTGTGCATCATGTGGTGCGGCAATTTGTGGCGAACATACAGTGACTACTTGCACCGGCTGCCGTAATGACAATGAACAACCACAAGAATACTATGAAGACTAATTTTGACAAGTAAGAACTATACATTCATTAGGTTCATATGTATTTCAAATATTACATTTTAAATTTTACAATCACTAATGAATCAAATTTTTATCATACATTTTAATGTGGCCCAATTTATTTCGTTTATTGTTGGACACAATTAAAAACATGTTGTTACAATTTTGACTAAACTTATTTTTTCCTGCTTGTTATTAATCAATTTTAGAATAAAAACTCAAGTGTTTTAGGCTTTTATGCTAAAATAAATGGTTTTCAGACGAACTGAGCGCAGCGCTCAGGTGCGTTCTATGGCCGGAGTTTCTACTGCGCGTGTTCTCCCGGGTTAATTGGACTAAAAAATAAACTTAGTAAGAGTATTATTAACAACTAGTTCTTCCGGTGTCAACCGCGTCAAAGGACTATTTACAATATGTACAGTTCCAGACGTTTCGCCCATGCTACGATGTGGCATCCTCAGTGGTTAGGCTGAGACTGACCAGCCTAACTCAGCCTAACCACTGAGGATGCCACATCGTAGCATGGGCGAAACGTCTGGAACTGTACATATTGTAAATAGTTCTTTGACGCGGTTGACACCGGAAGAACTAGTTGTTAATAATGACTCCAGCTGCTTAAGCTTACGAAATAGGATTAGAGTATATTTGCCTTAAAACGCCTATGTGGTGAGTTGGAGCAAGACGGTCTCCGTCTGGCTTATTTTAGGCTTTTGCATGCCCATATATCTTATGGCTTAATAGCCTGGGGCTGTGCTCCCCACGTACAAGAAATCTTTTTGTTTAAAAAAAAGGCTATTAGAATAATCTCAGGTTTAAAGAGGACTGATCACTGTGAAGGATTCTTTAAAAAATTAAACATGTTCACCTTTTATTCTCTATATATCTACCAATGTTTAATTGTATATTAGAGCCTGCCCCGATAAAATTATTTTAAGAAGCAATATTCATTATCACAACACTAGATATAACTATTTTATTGATTTGCCTAAACACAGATTACAGAAGAGTGATGGGAGCACTGCAGTAATGTGTAGTAAATTGTTAAATAAATTACCTTTAGAAATAAGACGACTTGATGACCGCAGTTTCAAGAGAGTTATACGCTTATTCCTAATTAACAATGCCTTTTACTCACTAAAAGAGTTTTTGGAAGAAAGATGGACTCTAGCTAATTTTGATTTGTAAACTAGCTATAGTTTATAGCATATAACCTGACGTGCCTATGTATTTGTGATGGAATATCTTGTGGCAAATAAATAATTCTAATATCCAAACTGTCAGAATCTGGATAATTTTGCTTGGTACTCATTTGTTTTTCTTCTCTCTCTCGTTATTTAAATTTATTTTATCATTTTTCCCTTCTATGTTAAATTCAGTAAAATTGGTATTTAAATCAACGACTCAAGCCTATGCACAGGCCACCGAGTCCACATTTCTATATTTAGTTAATGCAAGTATCACAGAATTAGTTATTTTTAGTTTCTACTCTCATTTATATTATTGCCACTTTTATTATTTATATATTTTTGTGTACTCTTGCATTATTTGTTTTGTCTGTATTTTTCTGGAAATAAATACATTCATTCATAATATGACAGGTCTAGAATAATGGTTATCCATCCCTGTCAAGTTAATCAGTGTCTCTGAAGCATTGCTGTCAACAAGTTATCTAATAGTGTTCAGATATTATTTGACATTTTAATGGAATTGTCTGAAAAATAACGAATAACTCTGTTGATGATACGAGGATTTGGTGATCTTCACAGATCTTATCAAGAAGTTTGGAATTGTCTGAATGACACTTTCCCGGAAAGGAATCCCATAAGCCTATTCAGCACAACAATATCAACACCTATTCAGCATTTTGGAATGACAGGGAGAGTACATAATCAACCAAAGTCGGGTAGGCCGCAATCTGTAACAGATGACAACACACACTAAATGTTTTGCAAACATATATTGAAGACTCCCCTACATCGCTCACAAAAGCCGCATAGGAACATGATATGCACTGTATGTCTGTGAGTAAGATTTTTAAAGCTAATAAATACATCACATTTAAAATTCATTTAGTCTAAGAATTAGCGAGGATGATTATGATAGAAGACTTGAGTTTTGTGACCTTTTGTGGAAACTGCACAGGACAGAGCAAGATGGAAGAATCAGTGCTATGTGGCCGACCTTGTATAGGGAACAGGCTAGGAAGAAGTACAGTAAGTAAGTATTGGGGATAGGGTCTAAGAGTTTAGTCATATTACCATAGCCTATAAAAAATATATGAGTTTGTTGATGGCTACTGATTAAGATGAAGATCTGTCATTTGTTGTTATGAATAGATATATGATAAAACATGAAGCTGTTCATTTGTCATTGGGTTATTAATTAATGACACGTTCTGAAGAATAGTCTTAGTTTCTAACAATTTATTTATTATTAAGATGCCAATCTGCAAGAAATGATTGAATATGGATTTTGAATGAGTGTGATGAGTGAGTGTAGACATTGTTACAAACTAAGGCCGACCATTTCTTAGAAAGTGTCATTAATTAATAGCCCAATGACGAATGAACAGCCACGACATTAGCTCATTTACACTCACCACACTCATTCGAAATCCATATTCGCCCATATCTTTGGCAATTGGCATCTTGCTAATAAATTATTGATCATTTGATAATAATTTCAAGTAATTTTTTACTCTTAAGTTAGAAAAATTGTATATTTGAATTTTCTAGATGTCAAGTAAGTTTGCTGATATCCTTTGTCTCCAATTAAATTAATATAATAAAATTAAATTTCTGTATACTCTGGTGCAAAAAAATAAATAAATACACCTTTAAAAAGTAATCACTATTCTTAATTATAAATCAAGATTTCAATCACTTACTTTTTAAAGAGAAAACTTGGAGAGTTTTTAGTACCATCAGAGCTGTTGTCACGGTCACCAAAGATAGTGTTTGTAATTGGACCAAGTGTTGACGTCTCTCCTAAAAACAAAATTAAATTTTATGCATGCAATTCGTATTTAGATTTTGACTTGATAATATTCAACAAATTAATTAAAAACCTAACCTAATTAGTACATAACATAGCAATTAAATGTACCAGAAGTACTTAAGAGTCCTGAATTCGGTGCCAAAATTCAACTTCAATAATTTTGCACTCACTGGTCATTTTTCAAATGTCAACACAATATCAACTTAGTTAAACCAGTCCAGTTAGTTATTTTAATATGTTGTTTGTGACTAAAGTGACTCAGCAAGTACAGTCTCTAGACTAACTTTAAATGAGCTAATTGGGACTATCACTACAATATTTTAATATGTTGTTTGTGACTAAAGTGACTCAGCAAGTACAGTCTCTAGACTAACTTTAAATGAGCTAATTGGGACTATCACTACAATATCTTAATATGTTGTTTGTAACTAAAGTGACTCAGCAAGTACAGTCTCTGGACTAACTTTAAATGAGCTAATTGGGACTATCACTACAATATTTTAATATGTTGTTTGTAACTAAAGTGACTCAGCAAGTACAGTCTCTAGACTAACTTTAAATGAGCTAATTGGGACTATCACTACAATATTTTAATATGTTGTTTGTAACTAAAGTGACTCAGCAAGTACAGTCTCTGGACTAACTTTAAATGAGCTAATTGGGACTATCACTACAATATTTTAATATGTTGTTTGTAACTAAAGTGACTCAGCAAGTACAGTCTCTGGACTAACTTTAAATGAGCTAATTGGGACTATCACTACAATATTTTAATATGTTGTTTGTAACTAAAGTGACTCAGCAAGTACAGTCTCTGGACTAACTTTAAATGAGCTAATTGGGACTATCACTACAATATTTTTTTCTTAAATTACTTTCTTCATTAAATTAAGTTCGTAGATTTTTCAGTCATCCTTGTTACATCATACCACTTAACTTTATTTCCTGTTTCATTCAGGCCTACTCTATACGTTTTTAATTTAATAAATTAACTATTGTTTACTGTTTTTAATTAGGGTTTACTTTTAGTCAACTAATCAGTTAACAGTTATCATAAGATGTTTTTTTTCCTTTTCTCTATTCTTCTCTTAAAAGTAGCGATAATATTCTTCTTATATTTATTAATTGTCTGATCTGTTTAGCAATAGTATAGCTGTTTAACCTTTGTGCTACTGGGCGGGAGTGTGTGCTTTGACGATGAGAACCTTTTTGGACGGTGTAGTCGAAGATATCAAGGTCCGTGTAGATTGTGAGGAGCTGGATACTGTGCATCAATTTGCACAATTTTACAACAATTTTAATAGTTTAAAAATATTTCATAGTAATATAAGAAGCATATCTAAGAATTTAGACGAAATGTTGGTATATTTAAAATCTTTTAATACTTCACTAAATATTATTGTTTTTTCTGAGTGTTGGTTGAGCGGTTCGGGAGGTGGAGCGAATATTGACGGATTTGAACTACTTCAGGCTAACTTACAGAACAACCAAAATGACGGTGTTGTGGTTTACGTAAACAAAAGACTTTTAGTGACATGTGAACAGATCACGTTAGGGAATGTATACGGACTTTCTATAGATTTTGAGCTCTTTGATGTACACTTTAACTTATTAGCCATTTACAGAACCTTTGACAGTGACGTTAATGTTTTTATTGATACCTTAGGAATTTACTACGACAGTATCAGCAAAAATACAATGTGTATTTTAGTGGGTGACATAAATATCGACTTATTAAAAAATGACGCATTAACTGATTTGTACTCAAATACTTTGGTGGGGGCTGGACTCTCGCAGTGTATCGACAAGCCGACTAGGGTGACTGATAACGGCTTATCTGCTATCGACCACGTGTTTGTCCGGTAACCGGACATGAGTGCCGTGAGGTCAGCTGTCCTGCGGACTGCCGTCACCGACCACTACTCTACCGGCCTCACTGTCCTTGCCCCTACACACACTGACACTGCTGACACTACTGAAAAAACTCATACTTACATTGACTATGCTTGTGTTACTGACGTACTAATTAACTCCGATTGGGCCGCCGTTTACAATTGTTTCGATGTTGATACGTGCTGTGAAATATTTATCAGTATAATTCTCAATGCAATCAAAAACTCAAAAAATTGACAAATTTTCGTTCAACTCGCTTTATTAAAATCAAACCTTGGATAACAACAGAACTAATAGCTTCGATTAGATCACGAGATAAGTTGAGTAAAAAAGTTAAAAGCCAACCATTTAATTTAAATTTAAGAGAACAATTTTATAAACATAGACGAATTGTTAGCAACGCAATAAAAAGTGCTAAAAGAAGTTATTATCGGGAGAAAATAAGGGAGTATAAAGATAATCCAAAATTATTTTGGGGAATCATTAATGAGTTGTCAGGTAGAGTGTGTAAGAAAAGTCAGTTTCCTTTAGTTAAATTTTTACCAACGAATACTGTTGTTACAAATGATATAAAAGCGCGTATAGCGAATGAATTTAATAGTTTCTTTGCAAGCGTTGGGCAAAATTTGGCGGACGCTATAGACTCCACTGGCGACCCAATCGTGAATGACTCTGACTACAGTTCTGACACCAATTTTTCACTTGACCCTGTGACTGACCTTGATACAATACGGCACATAAATTCTCTATGGGGAGGGTCTGTTCCTGGTGATGATGGCGTCTCTGCCACAATTATAAAGCAGAATGCTTTAATTTTTTCTAGGCCATTTACTCACCTTATAAACATAAGCTTGCATTATGGGATTTTTCCAGATGTTTTTAAAACCGCAAAAGTGTTTCCTCTTTTTAAATCTAATGATGTTAAGGACAAAAATAATTTCCGACCAATTTCTCAACTCAGCGTTTTTTCTAAGGAAAAGGCTTCCGCCCATGCAGGCCTTTTCCCAGTGGCTAATATGTTAACTAGGAAAATATGTTCTATTAAGTTTCATTTATTTTATATTTCTACTTATGTTTCCCATATTTTATTTTGCAAATAAGTATCAATAACATTGTATGTATTTATTTATGTTCTGTTTATGGGAAATAAATCAAATTTTCATTCATTCAATTTTCAGTATATACAGCCTAACTCATATTGTTGTTCGAAAGTTATTAGCATTGGATTGTTCATGATATGTAGATAATATTTGGAGATTTCCAATGCTTTGAGTGTTTCGACAGGTATAACAAACTTCTGCCGTCTTCAGGTGTACTTACTAACTTTTAACCTACATCTAAAACAATTTCTCTTTTTTTTTTCTCTTGCTAAATCAGAAAAGACTTAATACTACATGCTAGATACTAAAGATTACATAATTAAAACTATACAAAATATAATAAACAATATGAAATACAAAAGAAATGCAAAATATGAAATCAGTCAACAAAACACAGAGCAAGTTTTTAAATAGACCAAATACTCAATAACATACAAAAATAAATGCAAAATAAGAAAAAATTCAACAGGGCATAGATCAAGTTACTAAACAGACAAAATATTAATGAGACTCGAAATAGATGCAAAAATATGAAAATATTCAACAAAACATAGAGCAGGTTATTAAATGGACCAAATATTCAACTTATCCAACCAGCTTCCAATTCCACTGAGGTGATGGGAAGGAGTCCTCGCACCACTAAACTTGGCGAGACTTTAACAGAGGCAACCAAAGTGGTCTTACCTCTATGCTTCTTTGGCTAATTGGATCTTGATTCAACTTAATTAAAGTCCCTTTTATAATAAACTTTCTTTTATGGTAGTGTGGTTCATGGTGTAACATTTTTGCCTCATTCCATAAAAACTTGTGTTCATTCTCCTATGCATGTTTAGCTAATTTAGAATGTTGTGTTTCACCATTTTTGTGTTGTTTTTGTGTTCATTTATGCGCACAGAAAGTGGGTGTTTAGTTTCTCCTATGTATTCCCTATCATATTCACACTTTATACTGTAGATACAATTTTTGGAGGCTTGGTCTTCATTGTATGGTTTTGTCTTACAAAAATGTTGTCTTAACGTGTTTTGTGTTCTAAACGCTGTTTTTATATTATATTTACAGGCAATCCGCCTTATTTTCTTGGATACTTTGTGAATAGGTATGTTAATATATGCTGCTGGTTTGTTTTCTTTTTGTGCTATGTTAGGTGTGTGTGTTTTATATATGTTTATAATATCTGACGTATAACCAGATCCAGTTCGTCTTTGACGGTCGTTGTGAGTTGATTTTGTGAGTGTAGTGGTGTGAGGACTCTTTCCCCCGCCTCAGTGGAATTGGAAGCTGGTTGGATAAGTTGAATATTTGGTCTATTTAACAACCTGCTCAACAATTGGGATTGAGGAGCTTGGCCTTGGTAAATCAGATACTTCAGCTGCAATTACTATAAATCTTAATGAAGTTAATGCCTATTTTGTAAACATTCCTGTTGATACGTCAGGGGCTCAGGACTTTGTCAATCATCTCTCTTCAATCCCACTAAATAGACCTGCCCACCAGTTCAACTTCTTTCCAGTAACTGAAAGAGAGATTTTGAGGGCTATATGAGAACTCCTATTAATGCTGTTGGATTAGATAATATTTCAATTAGATTTCTAAAGGATACTTTACTTGCTACAATTACTGCTATTTTTAATTTATCTTTATCATCTAGTACATTTTCTACTATATGGAAATCACAGCTGTTATTCAATCTTTACAGAAAAAGGCAAATCCCTATCTCCTTCAGATTTTCGGCCCATAAGTATACTTCCTGCTCTGTCTAAATGTCTTGAAAGAACGGTTCATCAGCAATTTCATAATTACTTAGAGAGTAGTAAATTGATTTCCAATTATCAGTCTGGTTTTTTCTCTAATCATAGTACTACTACTGCTCTTTTAAAAATTGGCGAGGACATCCGTCAAGCCATTGATAGGAAACAGCATACAATTTTAACACTTTTTGACTTTTCGAAGGCTTTCGATTGTATTCATCATCCTCTTCTTTTAATTAAGTTGAAAAGTATGGTTTTTCTGATAGTTGTGTTTCCTGGGTTCAGTCCTATCTCTCTGGCCGTCGACAGTGTGTGAGGACTAAAGATGGAGAGTCTGACTGGAGGCCTGTGGCATGTGGTGTTCCCCAGGGGTCTGTCTTGGGACCTCTTCTTTTTACTCTCTACATTAATGATATAACTTCTGTTATACAACAGTCTAACCATCACTTACACGCTGACGACCATACCAACATTTCTCTATCACAGAATCCGACATGACTGTATCAAACATGAACCGAGATGCTGTAGCAATCACTTCTTAGGCAAAACGACATGGACTCAAACTTAACGATGATAAGACTCAAACAATTTTAGTTGGATATCCTAGACTATTAACTTCTGTTGACAATAACACTTTTGCAAAAATAAGTGTTAACAACTTTACATTAAACTATTGTGACAAAGTTAAGAATCTTGGTCTTACTATGAACAGAACATTAAGTTGGACTGACCAAGTTACTGTCTTTGGTGGTATCCACAGTTTGAAGTGGTATGCTTCCTGTTTCCCATTCAATGTAAAAGTGATGTTGGTTAAGACTCTTATTCTGCCGCACTTTAACTACTGTGACACCATTAGCAATGATATGACTGTTAAGCTCTCGGACAAACTTCAAATGGCACAAAATTACTGCATTAAATTTCTTTTTAATCTACGTTGTGAGCATCATATTACACCATTTTTTGCCAAATATTTGTTTTGTAGTTGAAACAACTTCAAGATTATCATATACTTACTCTTCTTCATAAAGTTTTAAATCACCGGACTCCAATCTATCTATCCGAGCGTTTCAGGTTCATTTCTGAAATACGCATTAGAAACACTTGTCAGGGAGCCTTTTTACTATCAGTCCCCCAATTCATCACACTTCCCTGTACAAGAGATCTTTTACTATATCCGGGTGCCGATTATAGAATATGCTTCCTGACAATATCAAAATTATAGGCGAGGGCCCTCGCTTCGGGGTGGAGCTAAAGGACCTAAATTAAATAATTACCTTCGTCAATCAGCTCATAAGTTCGTAACAAATGTTACGGCCGTTTCGACATCAAAGTGCCATCTTCAGACATTGAAGTTCAGCCATAAGGTGTCGTTAAAATATAAAATAAAAAACTGACACAAACAACACACACATTACGAAAACAAGTTTTACTAAACAGGCCTGTTCCGAGACACACATTTCACGCACTCGAGCAAGTAGCTGACTGAAATTATGTTTGTCTCGTCGTGTCGGCGGCGGCGTTATCAACTGCACTTTGCCCTCTTGGTCTTGGTTCCCTCTTCTGATTTAAAATACTATTGAAAATGAAGTGTGATTTGAATTGTAATTTATCGTTTAAAATAAGTTCATTATTGTCACTTTTGATGTGGGCTTTGTAAATTTCAAATTCTTCCAGGGTGTCTAATTTATTGCCTCTAATTTATGTATAGGCAATAAATTTCAAATTCTTCCAGGGTGTCTAATTTATTGCCTCTAATTTATTTATAGGCAATAAATTAGACACCCTGGAAGAATTTGAAATTTACAAAGCCCACATCAAAAGTGACAATAATGAACTTATTTTAAACGATAAATTACAATTCAAATCACACTTCATTTTCAATAGTATTTTAAATCAGAAGAGGGAACCAAGACCAAGAGGGCAAAGTGCAGTTGATAACGCCGCCGCCGACACGACGAGACAAACATAATTTCAGTCAGCTACTTGCTCGAGTGCGTGAAATGTGTGTCTCGGAACAGGCCTGTTTAGTAAAACTTGTTTTCGTAATGTGTGTGTTGTTTGTGTCAGTTTTTTATTTTATATTTTAACGACACCTTATGGCTGAACTTCAATGTCTGAAGATGGCACTTTGATGTCGAAACGGCCGTAACATTTGTTACGAACTTATGAGCTGATTGACGAAGGTAATTATTTAATTTAGTCTTATAAGCAGCTCAGGGGCCAGAAAATATGGATTCTAAAGGACCTATTTTGCGGGACCTGTAGACAGAGCGGGTGGATACGTTTGGTGGCCATGGTTTGCGGGTGGTATGTGTATGAGTGATGGATGATTGTGTTTTTGAAGATTTGTATTATTTTGTGTAGATATTCATTTGTTGGATATGATTTTAAAGTTATTTTTTATGTTTGATATGTTGAGTTTTGTTGTTGATTACCGATATATTACAATTGGTTTATGTTGTATTATTTATATGATTAGTGTTGTTAATTTTGATAAGGTTAGGTGGTAGAGAGGACTGTCTAGTCCTATCCTCGCCTTAAAACTAGTCGTTTTTCATTTCATTTTCAGATTTGACATACCCAAAAATCCCAGGCTCTTTTTATCGATTTTGTCGTATTTTACTAAAAAAAATGATACAAATTCTTTTTATGAAGCAAATTTAATATTTTGAGTTTAATTGGTATCTTCAAATAAATTCATATTTCACAATGCTATGTTTAAAATTAAAACAGTTATGGCTCTTAATATAAAAAAAAACACTGCATGTAGTTTTTATCCTACGCATAACAACTAAGCCATTTATGTGGTTTCTTTCATCACTTTGTAGTGTTGATAATACACACAATTAGCGATTTTATTAACACTTATTGGCAACCTACTACATTTTATTTTACTTAGTTTTACCTACCATACTACACAATCAGCCAAATCAGTCAAGAAACAACAACTAACCTCAGCTCATGATCACATCTGACGAAAATCAACACAGCTGTTAATGCAAAACAAAGGCAACAAAATATTACAAGTTGTGGTATTGTGATAAAGCATTCTATCGTAACAAATCAGTGTTTTTATAACAGAAAATGTTATTCCGAACATTTCTATTTCACAAGTATCAATATTTCGAGTTATTAAATATTTTAAAAGAAATGTATTTCTGAACGTCCAGAAAACCGGATGCTGAGATTTTTGGAACATTTTTCAAACGGACGGAAAACCGGTCGCTGGGATTTTTGGAACGTTTTTCGAATGTCCAGAAAACTGGATGTTGTGATGGAAAGGGTTAATTACATACATATATATAAATTTATATATATATAAATTTATATATATAAATTTATATATATATATATATATATATATATATATATATATATATATATATATATATATATATATATAAAGAGTCAAAATATATATAAATTTATTACTCTCTCAAGATTTTGAAGGTAGTAAAAATTGGTTTGCAATGCTCCACAGGTTAGGATTTAGAAATTAGTCTCAAGACCTTTTATGTAAAATTTCCTGTATTCTACTGCAATTACCGTAAATAACAAGTTCGTATCTGAAAACAGACTGAAAAAAAGCAAAATATGGAGGTTCTCATATAAGGTTGTGGTACAGGCGTCTTAGTAGATACTCTCAATAGTCGTGAGGAATTGTAATCAATATGTGGGCTCCATTACCCAAATATTTGGTTGAAGTAACCCATGAATCATCAAACTCTTCATTCCTCACTATCTTAAGATTCAAGACTAAACATAATTTTATCTTCATTTAATTTGAAACCATTAGAATAAAACCTTGCAGATGCATTGTGAAATGGTAATTGTGATAATTCCAAAAGTTCATTAATATTATCTGCTATATTAAAAAAAACTGGTGTATTCTACATTAAGTGTTGAATAAGCATCAACTAAGCTGAAAAATCATTTATTGCTATCAAAAGGGTTTTGGTTTGTAACAATGACTACATTCACTCATCTACACTCATAAAACTCGTTCAAAATTCATATTCACCCATATAATGACAATCAGAGCATTAACAAAAAATAAAATTGTTGAAAAACAACTCGCTGCAGCAATCAAATACAGCAAAGCATCTATTTAAATACATTAGTCACCATTCAAAGGAATTGGGAGTCATGTTATTGTTCAGTTGGAACAACAAAGCTGCCAATTTAATAAAAATAATATTCAACTCCTATCTCTCACGTCATAGAGTCTACCCTACAATATCATAGTTTTCCAGTTCCAACTACATGTTTTTCCGACAGCCTGCAACATATTTCTCCGTAAGTTTTAGGTGTTATTAGTCTAACATAGTTTGCAATTAATTTACCGTTAACTCTGTTTTGTACAGTTTAAAAAATGTCCAAGCAAACATTCATTAGTTTTATTAACTTCACTCATCAATTGAAGATGATCTACTTGAGTGTTAATTTTATATAACAATTGAAGATTTAATAACCATTCAAGACAAAGTGGGAATTTTAACTTTGAATTTTGCACTCTTGACTGTGAAGTTTTACGCAGGCGAATTGCAAGTTCTTTGTACATACTCGTCTGCACAAATGATAAAAGTGCCATCAATCCAGTATGTGTATACTTGGGAAAGTTAATGATTTTTTAAAAACTGAATTAAGTTAAAGTTAATACTCTAAAAGAGTAACTAATTGAAGCTAAAAGTTAGGATAAATTGAAACTAACTGATTTAAGTTAATGTATTAGAAAAAATTAACTGAAATTGAAAGTTAAAAGTTAGTTTTGGTACATTAAAATATACATAAACAAATACTCAACCTGTATGATCTTTTATTATTTATAATATCTTAGATAAATAGGCTTATTTGTAATACATTATTATATAATAATATTAATTAGACTATAGCAATTTCTACAGTAATTTTTGCCATATAACTGTCTGAAATCTTAAAAATTAAATATTTAATTTAGTTTCTAAAATTGTTACAAAAACTGACTTAAGTCTTTGAAATTTAAGTTTTATATGTTTAAGCCATACTTTAAAAAATCAATAACTATCTTATAGGAAATTCACGATAGCAAAACATTTTTTTTTTTTAATTGGCGCAGCAAATAAATAATATCGTAAAATATTGACTCCAGGTGGTTTTTATCAGACTGGAGATGATAAGGAAGTTTCACTAATAAGAAAGTATGGACCGATTAGCGGTAAACAAAAACTGAACAAAATACTGCATACTGACTCTATAAGTGAGTGAAAGCAGATCTATTCATACAATTTTCGATAAGCAATTACATTTATTATATGTTTAAAAATTTGCCGTTCTGAGTGCATGTTTTATTATTACTGAAATAAGTTATTTAAACATTATGAAAACTATCTAAATCATTAATAAAATACAAAACTAATTACCATTGATATTATTATTAAAGATAGTATTATCATTATCTTTTCTTTTCAACCGTGCTGATAGCAAAATAATGAAAACAGGACTAAATATAGCAATTGTTACTTGAAATGTGTCCTGCAATCTTGAAGATAGTTTATTCTGTTGTATGGTATCATATAATGGATTGATTTTACCAAGTAAGCCTAATTTAAAATAAAGTAAACGATTGAGGAAATGTTGGTTTGATAACCATTTAAATAGTTTTCCCGATTACTTTTGAAGAGGACAATTTAAATATGTAATTCTGTATGATCAATTAATCAACTATTGACAGCATTAAGGTCAAAATGCAACTGATTTTCCTTATTTATAGCCTTATATCCTTATATAATTATACATATAGCCTTAGTTTATAACAATGACTACATTCGCTCATCAAAACGTATCACATTCATTTGAAATCCATATTCGCCCATCTTGACGATCGGCGTCTTATGAATAAATAAATAAATATAGATGGGTAAACAGGTAAAATTACAGTATTAGAGTTTATGAAAGATAAACAAGCTTAGGCCCAATTTGTTGATTTAAAACAAGATAACTAAATGACTAACTCAACTTTATCCCTAAACATAAACTAATCAAGTGAAATGATCACCCCAGGGACAGGTCAATCGCACAACAATGGTATACCCGTTTGGTCCGCCTTTTTTTATTTATAAGGCAGTAAAATGTGACTAAAGTGGAGGGGGTGTGTTTTTAAAACCGAGACCTTGCTTGCCGGTGACAATTGGGGGATGAGGAAAACAATTGGTCTTTGACCTGAGTTTTAGATACTTTCTCCCCAGTCTATATTCCACAGACCAAATGGCACCTTTTATCACATTTGAAAAACTAACTGAGTTACTTTAACCGTCAGCCAAATTTTCAACTAGTTAAAGTTAGAAGTTAAACATTACCAAAAATAACGAATGAGTTAAAAAGTTAAAAGAAAAAGTAACGATTAAATTTAATCGTTAATTATTGTTAATCGTTAATCCCAAGTATGAGTATGTGTTATAATGATCCCTCAATACGTACACATTTATTGAAACGTGTACTGTACAGTAGTAATGACTTTCCCGCCCACTTTTTCCCCTTTCTATTACTTTCGCTCTTATTATTTATTTGACTAACAAACAAATACTAAGACTTAGTTTTTTATGGATAATAGATCTGTGAAATCATCTGTAAAAAAATATGCTTATTAAATCGACTGAGCCTTCTAATTCTCTATAATTTTTAACATTGAGCATACCTCGATTAGAAGTATTTGGTGTAAGATCTATGGGTCCGTTGACGCGTTTGAATTTGAAAACTGGTGGACGGATGGTGTTGTCAATGTGGCAGAAACTACGTGGGCGGATCGTATAGTCGCTCCGGTGAGATCGATCAGCAGGTCTTTCAGAAGGTGAATGCGATCCTAGAACCACACATTACAAATTGCTCACAATCAATTCATAGCCTTAATACTGTTACATTACTTTTATTATTTGCTTCAATTTACTATATAATTTTGTGTTTGGATAGAGTACTTTTATAAAATTAGTTAAAATCACATACTTAGTATTTTTAAGTTTCCTTTTGTTTTTTACTTTATAAACTTAACTTGCCAGCTCACAGGAGCCTGCAGGCCTGTGCGTGAACTTTATTCAACAAGTAAAGTACTGATCATTAGCTCAGTTGAGGATTCGAACCTTAGACTTTGTCCTCCTCAGTCCGAAGCCTTAGCCACTGAGCTACCGAACCTCTCTCTCTCCTCATATATTCCTCCTACTCCCCCTCTCTCCCCCTTCTCCTATAAATGTTGCACCTGCTTTTTCTGTATAATAAGTCGGCAGTGGTGTTGCAGTGCTGTAACCAGCTACTTGGGGACAAAGTATTGAGGAGATTGTAGGCGATAGGTTTCACCTCGATCCTCTTAATACCGACACGGCGTCCGCTCAATGGTTGCCATTGACATGAACACTACTAGAGAAGTCTGGGGTATCCATGTTGGATAGTAGTCAAGGTTCAGATGTTGTCTAGGGAAGATAACTGAGTGTCAAGCTTACACAGACAAGCTGACAATTAGACCAACACTTCATGTTCGGATTTCACATAAAGTTGTAGGTCCCTTAGTTGTACTGGCTATTGGGCTATTATAAATAGCTCTTTTTGAGGAACAGTCGACCTTAGTTTGTAACAATAACTACATTTGTTCATCTACACTCATTTGCCCCTCATATAGGCCCATATTGTGATGATTTGCATATTACTAATGAATAATAATGAATAAAGAGATGTACATCTGCACACATTTTTACCAAACATTTACATTAAATAATCTGATTCTATGAGGTATTCAATTGGCAATGACATAACACAACTCAAAATACAAAGAAAGAAAAGATAATAAAGTAATTATTAAATTATCTATTTAAAAACATGTATTTCATCAACTATATAAAAAGCGACACCAACTGGCACTTTTCGCTCAAGTATTTGGAAGGCTTTGATAAGGAACGAAGACACAAGAACACAAATAGTGGGCCGTTCCCGCCACTGCTACTCCTTGAACATGGTACTTTCTAATAATTTCTTCACAAATATTAGTAAATTATGGAAAATATAAGCAGCATTGCAAGGAACGTAGAATATCCAACAATAGGCCTACTGTTAAACATTACTAATACTATTCAGAGAAGGGAACCACATTAGTCTGCTGGAATAATGTACTTTATGGTCATTCAAGCAAGGGGCCATAAAGTACACTCAAGTTTTCAAAAAAATTATTATAGATTGTCTCATCATGCTGGAAAACTATCAGATCAGTGAATAAGTCACAATTGGCTGAGTGAAAATATGATGTACCTTGTATTATATCAATTTACCTGAGCTTGCTACAACCGGGGACTACTGGAGTTATTTTGTACGTTGAAAAATAACTTTATTTAAGAGGCCAAGTTAGGGCTAACAAGTCCTCTCTGCCACTGAACCTCATGTTCATATTTAACTTCTCTATCGCACATTCAAGTTCATTTTTGGTGAAATTCTAAAAGAAATACTGTAATATTTCTTAGTAAATTACAAAAATATATTTGATATAGATAGTTTAAGTTTCTTTATCTCTCAACAAATGGTTCAAGTTGGTCGGTTTGGGTTTTTCCTTGCAAATAGTTTTAAATGCAAAATTTTACCCGAGTCTGCCGAGCTTGACATATTTAAAAAATGTTTTAAACAGGCATTTTTTAATTTTATTTCTACAATAAATATAGGCATATTGTATTTTAAGAAATAAATAAATAACATTTTTAGAAAAAGATCTCCTGCAAAGACTAGCACTATTATCACTACTAAATATATTTTTTATAGTTGAAAAAAAAAACATGATTTGTATGTATCAAAAATCTATGGTTAAAATCAGTATGCATTCTTGATATAAATTCAGCCTTTAAAATATAAAAAATCTCAAGTTCTTGACCAATACAATCCTTATTCTTAAAGTAACTTATTACTATCGTTAAAGTTATTTTACTAACTAAACCCTCGATCTGGGCAGGCACATGCCACCACTCTATAAAAAACCTAAATCTGGCACTGACACACATCATGTGTAAATCTTTTTGCCAATGGTACATCAAATCAGGTATGTAAAGTTACCAACTGATTTATAGGTCTTTTTCTATATCATAACAAATAAATTACGAATACGCTTCTCAATTTGGTCGATGGAATTCCAAAAACTTTCAATAAATTAAAAAAAAATTACTAGTGTGAAATTAATAATCCAATTAATTTATATTACTTGTACTTTTTGTCGAGATGTGCAAAAAGAACTAATGTGCTTCCTAGCATTACATAAGCAACATATTGGTGTAAATGAATTCATAATTTAATAGATGGTGTGCATGCAATGTCCAAGTTAGTTAGTTAGTTAGTTTGAAAGGGGATGTACAGTTGGTCCAGCCAACCCTTGCAACGAAGCCTGAGGCTTTTTGTGCCAATCCCGGTGCCTAATCGTTGTAGAGCTGGCAATCCTTGACCAGGTCAAGGAGCTTCTTCACTAGATTAGTGATTTCCGACTGTCCCAGAGGTGAGCCTTCAAAAAGTACTCTTCTCCTGGCACCAAGAGCCTCACACTCCAGGACAATGTGTTCTGCCGACTCTTCGTCCTCCCCACAGAGGCGACAGATGGGATCCTCCGTAAAGAGTCCCACTGTTCTTAGATGCCTCCGGAATTTGCCGTGACCGGTGATGAGTCCCACCACCAGCTTGTCGTGCGATTTACTCAACCCGAGAAGTGACTTTGTTAACTTCTGGGAAGGATTTCTGACAAGACCCTTGCTGAGTCTCTGCCCTGGGAACCGCCGCCATCTTTCCAGATGTCTGGCGCTGACCCAGTTTTTGATTGCTGTTTTGACAGCTGCAGCCGAAACGCCGCAGGCCGGCTCAGGACCAATGAAGTGCTTGAGAGCACCTTCCCTAGCCAAGGCATCGACCTGCTCGTTGCCTTCTAATCCCCTATGTCCTGGGATCCATTCCAGCAAGACCTGATTTCTTGAACCCAGGATGCTGAGGGACTCCACACATTCCCAGACTAGACCAGACGAAACCTTCCAGGAGTCGAGAGCCCTGGAGAGTCAGGAGCCTAAGGCCGCCTGACTGTCTGAGAGGATGTGGATATGTTTCCCGCAAACCCCTCTCTCGACCGCCTGGGCGGCACAATGAAGGATTGCGGCGACTTCAGCTTGGAAAACGGTGCCATACGCTCCCAGGCTCACGCTAGCGTTGGTCCTAGGGTCGCCAGTATAGACACCAAATCCAGCTCTGTTGCCCATTCTTGACCCGTCTGTGAACCATACAATTCGGTCGTGAGAAGAAACCGGGCTACTAACACCGTCCCAGTACTCCCTCGACCTGAAGTCCACAGTATAGGGTCTGGTGAAAAGATACTTAGTCCCAATGAAGTCAGACTTCATTGAGAGTACCTCATCGTTTACTAGATTGACCACTGAGGAGTGACCTGTGCAGGACCCCCTCCAGTGGCCAGTCAGTTGAAGCCTGTAAGCCGCCGCCCGAGCCTCCCCAATAATGAAGAGATCAAGGGGCGGCAGGTTAAGAAGAACCTCCAGTGCAATTGAAGGGGTTTACCTAAAGGCCCCTGTCATGCACATGCAGGCAAGTCTTTGTAGGCTTGAAAGCCTACCTGATTGACCTTAGGCCACC